>CAUYRH010141861.1:0-33018 GCA_963574655.1 Perodicticus potto | reverse complement strand
CAGTGAATTAAAGATTTAAACTTAAGACATGAAACTATAAAAATTCTAGAAGAAAGTACAGAGAAAACACTTGAAGGAATCAGCTTGGGTGAATATTTTATGAGGAGGACTCCCCAGGCAATTGAAGCAGTATCAAAAATACACTACTGGGACCTGATCAAACTAAAAAGCTTCTGCACAGCCAAGAACATAGTAAGTACAGCAAGCAGACAGCCCTCAGAATGGGAGAAAATATTTATAGGTTATGCCTCCGACAAAGGTTTAATAAAGAGAATCCACAGAGAACTCAAATGTATTAGCAAGAAAAGAAAAGTGATCCCATCTCAGGGTGGGAAAAGGACTTGAAGAGAAACTTCTCTAAATAAGACAGGTGCATGGCCTATAGACACATGAAAAAATACTCATCGTCCTTAATCATCAGAGAAATGCAAATCAAAACTACTTTGAGATATCACCTAACTCCAGTAAGATTAGCCCACATAACAAAATCCCCAAACTAGAGATGTTGGCGTGGATATAGAGAAAAAGGGAACATTTCTACACTGCTGGTGGGAATGCACACTAATACGTTCCTTCTGGAAGGATATTTGGAGAATACTTAGAGATCTAAAAATTGACCTGTCATTCGATCCTATAATTCCTTTACTAGGTATATACCCAGAAGACCAAAAATCACATTATAACAAAGACATCTGTACCAGAATGTTTATTGCAGCCCAATTCATTATTGCTAAGTCATGGAAGAAGCCCAAGTGCCCATTGACCCACGAATGGATTAATAAATTGTGGTACATGTATACCATGGTATTTTACGCAGACTTAAAGAAAGATGGAGACTTTACCTCTTTCATGTTTACATGGATGGAGCTAGAACATATTCTTCTTAGCAAAGTATCTCAAGAATGGAAGAAAATGTATCCAATGTACTCAGCCCTACTATGAAGCTAATATATAGCTTTCACAAGAAGGCTATAAGCCAACTATAGCACAAGAATATGGGGAAAGGAGCATGGGTGGGGAGGGTAGGGGCGAGGTTGGGGTGGAGGGAAGATAATTGGTGGGGCCACACCTGCGGTTCAAAGGGTACAAGTGAAACTTACTAAATGCAGAATACAAATGTCTTCATACTATAACTAAGAAAATGCCATGAAGGCTATGTTAATCAATTTGATGAAAATAGTTCGGATGGTATATGAAACCAGCACATTGTGCCCCTTGATTGCACTAATGTTCACAGCTATGATTTAATAATAATAAAGAAATGTTTTCAGTAGCAAGAATTGTTTTGCCTAAAAATTGAATGGTATCGATGGCAAGATAAGCATTTAGGGTAGTGCTTTATTTGCATATTTTAAAGTACTTATTCATTGTGGAAACATATACTTGATGAAAACCATGTGTGTCTGTGGAAGTCGCTTTTATTGTTTTTTAGTTTTCTTACACAGTGTTTATTTTTACCTGATTGTATTTTTATGTTGCATTCAGTGTAAGTCAAAATGAAACAAAAATATGTTTAACTGGCTCCAAAAAGGTCCATGTGAAAAGAAAAATATTGGGTAAAATTTTACCAGTAGAGAATTAGGATTTAGAGGGATGGATTTGAGTTATAGTCCCATGGAAACTGCTTTTGTAATTCAGGATATATGGGTTTAAATGCATATACCCTATCAAATTATTATTGCATTTAGCTTGAAACAAGGATTAAAATTGCATTAAAATAAAAGAAAAGTTTATCTCTTGGTGAACTAGTGTGACTGAATTGATACGTACATGTGGTACCTGTCCACTCTATAAAAATTAGGTCGACTTAAGGAGGTGGTTAATTGAAGGAGGTGGTCAACTGTGGAGGTTCTACTGTACCTTTTTTTAATTTCAAGAAATGCAGTGTAGAAATTGAATGAAGCCAGGAGATATGATACCTTGGGGGGAAAGAAGGTTGGTATTAAATTCTCAGGTTTTGAATAGATAGGAATCTCAGGTGTAAGAATAAAGGAAATTAAGTTTATGTGAGGTGAAGCTGATGTATTCTACTTGATCAAAATTAAGGTTCGAGAAATCCCCAGGTGAAATATTTCCTGATAATTCTCTGACATCACTTCTCATCTTTTTTTCTTGTTCTCTTTCTTCAACTCCCCACAAACCACTTAATATCCTATAACCATGGACAGACCCCTCACAAACAAGTCCATGGTTATCTGCATCTTACTGTCACTTTCCTTTAATTATGATTCTCCTTTCCCCTTTGTTTCTTGCATATGTGACCTTGTTTAAGTGTTCATAAATAATACATATGTGCTTGTGTATATAGATGAATATATCTATATAAATAATGGTGAAGTGCAACTTGCAAGCACTAAATAAATGTTTTGAAATAAATGATAAAAGCAACATCCAATAATACCTTGTAATTGAATGAATTATACTTGCTATTTCTGTTTTCAGTGTAACGACTTAACTGTTATTACTGCCTTTACTAGTTTATAAAAATAGAATGTGTCATAGTATCAATCTAATATAGTAGATATCCCTCACAGGGATTGTTCAATTCATTCATTAACTTAGACATATTTATTTAGCAGTTAATGTATGTTCAACACTATTTTAAGTAGGCATTCAAGCAGTGAACAAAAGAAACAAAACTGCTGCATAGTGCTTGCAGGTGTCCTCAAACTTTTTAAACAAGGGGACAATTCACGGTCCCTCAGCCCGTTGGACGGCCGGACTATATTTCAAAAAAAAAAAAAAAAAACAAAAAAAACCCTATGAACAGATTCCTATGCAAACTGCACATATCTTATTTTGAAGTAAAAAACAAAACGGGAACAAATACAATTCACACCAAAGCATGTGAGGACCCCTGGCTTAGAGTCTAGAAGGAGACAAACAAAAAATAAGTAAATGTTAGGAGGAAACACGTGCTTTGATAGAATAGAAATAGTAGCTGTTAGAATGGCTGTTATCAAAAAGACAAAAGATAACAAGTGCTAGAGAGGATGTAAACAGAAAAGGGAAGCATTGCACACTGTTGGTGGGAATGTAAATTAATACAGGGAAAATAATACAGAATTTCCTTAAAAAATTAAAAAATAGAACTACTATATGGGTCTTTCTCACCCTTTCTCCTTCATAAGAGGGACTCATTTTGAACTCTTTTTGGAAATGCTCTAAACTTTCTCTTTGTTCTTCATAAATAAAATCTCTCTTTGTTACCCTGGAGCTTGTGTAGGTTACTTTTGCTTTCTGTCCACAGTGTCTGTGCCACTCCAGTTTTATTTCCAGTTTCCATTTGTTTTTGCCTTAGATTACCGCAGTGCCTCCGTTGAACTTTCTAGCTTAGCTGAGTAATCAAACAACGAAAGAACTCAAGCCTTGAGTCTTCCCAGGGAGTTTCAGGGCACCATTCCTAACACAACTGCCATGGGTAGGAGAGGGAAAGGTGTGAATTAAGTCTATATCACACACACAAAAAAACCTAGTACATGAACCAGAAGTTGTACAACAAATATATATCCACGAAAATGAAATCAGTATGTCAAAGAGATATCTGCACACCTATGTTCATTGCATCATTATTAATACTAGCCAAAGCATGAAATCAAGTGTCCATCAATGGATGAATGGATTAGCAGAATATGGTATACATGTACAATGGAATACTATCCAGCCTGTAATGAAAAAGAAATCCTGTCATTTGCAACAACATGTATTTATCCAGAAGACATTATCTTAAATGGAATAAACCAGGCACAGAAAGACATATATTGCATGATCTCACTGATATATGGAATCTAAAACTGTTCATGATACAGTATGCCCACTGTGTATAACAGAGACTTTTGTTCATAGTAAACCCCTAATAATACAATGAGACTTTTTTAACCACATCATTAATAAAGAGTTTAATTTTATTACTATAAAAACAAAAAAGTTGAACTCATAGAAGGTTGCATGGGGGAGGGGTTAAAGGTTACAAAATGTCATTTAGGAGGAATAAATTCAAGATATCTATTGCACAACATGGTGACTATAGTTAATAACAATGTGCAGGCATACCTCAGATATATTGTGGGTTTAGTTACAGATTACCACAATGAAGCAACTATTACAATAAAGTGAGTCACAAGAATTTATTGGTTTCCCAGTGAATATTAAAGTTATCTTTACATTATATTGTTAGTCTATTAAATTGTTCAATAGCATTATGTATAAATATGTACATACCTTCATTTAAAATACTTTATCTCTAAAAAAAAAATGCCAAAATCACCTGAGCCTGCAGAAAGTCATAATCTTTTCGCTGGTGGAATGTCTTCCCTTGATATTGATGGCCATTGAATGATCAGGCTGGCAGTTACTGAAGGTTGGGCTGGCTGTTACAATTTCTTAAAATCAGACAACAATGAAGTTTGCCACATTCATGGATACTTCCTTTCTTGAAAGACTTCTCTGTAGCATGCAATGTTACTTGATAGCATTTTACCCACAGTAGAATTTCTTTCACAATGGGAGTAACCCTCTCAAACTCTTATGCTGCTTTATCAACTAAGTTTGTGGAATATTCTAAATTTTTTGTTGTCATTCAACAATGTGCACAGCATCTTCACCAGGAATAGATTCCATCTTAAGAAATAATTTCCTTTGTTCTTCCATAGGATGCAATTCTTCAACTGTTCAAGTTTTATTATGAGATGCAGCAATTCAGTCACATCTTCAGGCTCCACTTCTAATTCTAGTTCTCTTGCTATTTCCACTATATCTTCAGTGATTTCCTCCACTGAAGTCTTGAACCCCTTAAAGTTGTCCATGAGGGCAGGAATCAACTTCTACCAAACTCCTGTTAATGTTGTTATTTTGACCTTCTCTCTTGAATTGTGTTTGTAATGACACCTAAAATAGTAAATCCTTTACCGAATGTTTTCAATTTACTTTGCCCAGATCCATCAGAGGAATCACTATCTATGGCAGCTACAAAATGTATTTCTTAAATAATAATAATTGAAAGTTGATGTTACTCCTTGATCCAGAGGCTATAGAATGCATATTGTGTTAGCAGGCATAAAAATGTCATTCATCAGGGCTCTTGGGTGACCAGGCACTGTCAATGAGCAGTGATATTTTGAAAGGAATCTTATGTTCTGAACAGTATTTCTCAAAAATTTGCTTAAAGTATTCAAGAAACCATGCTGTCTACAGATAATGCTATCATCTACACTTCGTTCTTCCATTCATAGATCACAGGCAGAGTAGATTTAGCATGCTTCTTAAGGACCCTAGGATTCTTGGAATGGTCATTGAGCATTGGCTCTTTGGACTCTGCTTAGAGTAAGCAGCTGTGTTAGTTCCTAGCAAGAAAGTCAGCTCATCCTTTAAAGCTTTAAAGCGAGGCATTGACTTCTCTCTAGGAATGAAAGTTCTATATGGCATCTTCCAATGGATGGCTCTTTTGACTACATTGAAAATACATTATTTAGCGTAACCACCTTCATTAAGTGTCTTAGCTACATCTTCTGGATCATTTGCTGCAGGTTCTCCATTAGCACTTGCTGATTCACCCTGCACTTTTGGAGATGGCTTCTTTCCCCAAACCTCATGAACCAACCTCTGCTAGCTTCTAACTTTGCTTCTGCAGCTTCCTCTCCTCTCTCAGTCTTCTTGGAATTGAAGGGACTTAGATATTTGCTTTTTTAAAAAAATTAAATCATAACTGTGTACATTAGTGCAATCATGGGTACAATGTGCTGGTTTTATATACAATTTGAAATATTTTCATCAAACTGGTTAACATAGCCTTCATGGCATTTTCTTAGTTATTGTGTTAAGACATTTATATTCTACACCTAGTAAATTTCACATGTACCCTGGTAAAATGCCCCATAGGTGTCGTCCCACCAATTACCCTCCTTCCACCCATCTGATATTTGCTTTTGAATATCGGCTTTGGGCATGTTATGGCTAGTTTGAGCTTCTATGAAGACCATTAAAACTTTCTTCATATCAGCAACAAGGCTTTTTCACTTTCCTATTATTTATATGTTCACTGGATTAACACTTTTAATTTCCTTCAAGCACTTTTCCTTTGCATTTGCAACCTGCCTAATTGTTTGTTACAAAAGACCTAGGTTTTGGCTTATCTTGGTGTTTGGCAAGCTTAATCATTATGATTAATCATTTCTAGATTTAGTTTAAAGTGAGAGACATTCTGTTCTTTTTACTTGAACACGTAAAGGCCATTGTAGTATTATTAATTGGCCTGATTTCAAGATTGTGTTTCAGGAAATAGAAAGGCCTGTGGGGGAGGAGAGAGGCGGGAATGATTGGATTGGTGGTGTAGTCAGAACACACAGAACAGTAAGATCACTGATCACATATCACCATTACAGATATAATGATAATGAAAAGGTTTGCAATATTGCAAGAGTTACCAAAATGTGACACAGAGACATGAAATGGGCATACAGAAGTGGCAACAATAGACTTGCTTTGATGTAGGGTTGCCATAAACTAACTCTTTGTAAACACAATATCTGGAAAGTGCAATAAAAGGAAGTACAATGAAATGAGATGCTTCTATATTTTATTCTTGGAAAATGCTAAGAGAGTAGATTTTAAGTTTTCTCACTACAAAACTGATAAGTATGGGAGGTGATACATGTATTATTTAGGTCTATTTAGCCACTCTACAATGTAAACATATTTAAAAACAACATATACATGATAAATATATATGACTTTTATTTGTCAATTAAGAAATTAAATTTAAAAAGAAAGAAATAGTAGGTGGGCTATTGGAGGAGTTGGTGCACGTTGCATTTGCTATTCTAAATAAGATGACCATAATGTAAGTCTTTTTTGAAGAGACCTTTGAGAACTCAAAGGAGCAAGTTAGGTCCTGAACCATAATGATCGTTAGGGTCCCTCTAATATCATTACAAAAGTGATACCTATTCTGCTTGTGTTTAGGATTGGTCCCAATTGTAAACCACGTTAGCAGAAAACATTTATCTTGCTGAGAGTGTAATTCAGTAATGGAAGAAAGAAACCTTAGAGAGGCATTGGTTCTCACATTATTGAATAACATATAAGAAGACATCTTTTATACTGGCAAGACCTTTATAAGTTCCCAATGTTCAAATTTCACATATATAACACAAGACAATTAAGCCATAAAAAAGTACCTGGGAATGTAACTCTCCAACAAATATAGCTTTAAAAGCTGAAGTGGCCTAGAAATGAGGATCTAGTGTTCAGCCAAGATATTTCTGTGGTGACATAAGAATTGGGGAAGCCAAGAACCACAGCACCACTCCAGCTTTCTGGCTTCCTCTCAGAGGCTAAACATTTGTTTCCTGAGAAATACCACTTGAATAATGTGTTGGCCTCTGGACAGGATACCACAAAGCTAAAGCTACATTGCCCTTATTTATTTACTTGTGTGTGTGTGTGTGTGTGTGTGTGTGTGTGTGTGAGCTGGAGCCAGGACTTTAATTTTTTTTTGTTTATATCTTTTTGCACTGTGGTAATGCAGCTATATTTTGGATAATCTGAGCAATATTGCCTAATATTATTCCAGGAAATAAAAATCCTAGAAAAGGACCAGATTCTACAGATCCCATCAAAATTCTAAATACAAAGGTTAAAGTGCAAAACATTTGAAGAGAAATTCACATCCAGGCAGATCTAAACAGAGTCCCGAAGTTATATATTTACCTGGAGAAACAAAAGACCAGTCATAGGATATAAGAGATGCCCTCTGAAGGGAATGTTACACACCTTGGTAAAGTGGGAAAATCTTAAGTCAAACCATCTTAAGTCAGAGACCAGCTGTAATTAGAGTTGATCTGTAATTTGAAGATAATTAGTTAGGAAATTGAAGTCCTGAGAAGAGGAAAGGTGCATCTGAGGTAACAGTGGTAGTGTAGGACAAAATTCAGGTCCCCTGACTATAGTCTAGAGCGCTTTACAACATACATCACTACATCTTGTTCTATTTTGCTGGTTATTTGTCTGATGAAGTAGAATGAGTTTGTTATGGCCAAGAGTCTGTTGGCCCATAAAAGTATGACAGCCATATAAAAGTGAGAAATTATTCAGAAGAGTAATTTCCTCAAAGAAGTGGGAGACAGGAAGGATACAGTGGCAAAGGGAGACTTATACAAAAGATATTTTCTATGACTTTAGACAGTTGATATTTTTTCTGTCGTAACTCCTCTAGAATAAAAGGAGAGAAGGAGATTTACCGTGTGTGGAAATGCAAGTAGTTGGTATCATAGGAATTGCCTCATATTAAATATCATGGATGATAGTTGAGAAATTAAGTGTGGCATATATTGAGTGGCCCCAACAAAACCCTGACAAAGCTTATTAAAACGAATGTTTACAACTGTTGAGTTCTTTTTTAAAATGTCCATAGTAAGAAACATATATGTAGCTTGAAATTAGCCTGGCTGTATCATCAGGTATTTGGGTAACATAACAAATGACAATTGTCAAACAGTGTGGCATTTAAAATCTCTTGATGGTAATGAGGGGAAAACAGATAACCCAAATTTACTCATCGTTAACTATTATTTACAGGGGGTAAAGAGGTTAACAGATACTTATGATGTAATCTACTAAAAGGAGGGAAACATTTTTCCATATGAGTCTATGGCAACCTGGGCTATAGGTTTCAGAAAGGGGATGAAGTCTGAGTGTAGTTTTGAATATAAATAGGAAAATCTCATTATCTTCTCTTTGGATCATTGAAAGTAATTTCTAACCAGACTTCTTGCCAACATGTTTGCCTTCTGGCATTTTGAGGGAGCTTCTAATTCAAAGGCAATGATGCATTAGAAATTTATAGACTATTTGGTAAAAGATAAAATATTTGGTATGATCTTGGTGAGGCCTGGAGGGATACAAGTAAAGAAGATAAGCAGAGGCTAAATCATGAGGTGTCTTGTAAATCCTGAACCCTGTTTGTGGAAACTAAAGATCAGTTAAATGTGTGGAAGACTAAACAAGTGGAATTTGCTTTTTGATCTGCTAAGTGGAAATTGGATTGGATGGGGGAGGGGCGCTAAGCATGACAAGAGGAAGTCTAGTTATGAGCCAATCATGGAGAAGGTAACAAGATCTTCCACTAGGAAAATGATGGTGTGAATAGAGAACATCAGACAGATTCAAGAGATGTTTAGGAATTAATATTGACAAGACTTAGTGTTGGATTGATTGTGGTGGGGAAGAGAAAGATAACAGACAAGGGTTACTTTACCTGGCTTGAGCAACTGGATAGCAACGCCATTCATTGAAACATGGGGCACAGAAGGAGGACCAGTTCTGACTGAGAAGGGGAGGAAGATAACTAGTTCACAGTTGGACATGCTGAATTAGACTTGCCTGTGAGATGTCTGAGCAAACACTTCCAGTAAGCAATTTGATATACTGGTCTGGAAGTCAAGAGAATAGCATGTACTCTTCCTTCTTTGCCTTTTCTTAATGCCCTTAGAATCCACCCTTAACAACTTAGCCCTTGATTCCATATTAGCTTTTCCTTGTCCTTTAGTTTTCCTAGTTTCCTTCTACTTCTTTAGAAGCAAACATTATATATCTATCTACACTATTTACAATGCCTGACTCACTTGTGAGCATGAGTGAGGACTTTGTAAAGGGTTCTGAATACTTAAATTTTGTCACCTCACCACTTAGGCCATTCAGGAAAAAAATTAATACTTATGAAAGAGTGCAAAGGATATGCAAGTCTTTAGAAATGTGACATCACAAATGTCACAAATCAGGTTTACATGTATGACCAATTGAAAGATTTGTATGATATTCACCATTACACTGTCCCCTTAATACATATGGGTTTTCAAACTTTTAGGAACAAGTAGAAATAATATCTGTTTTTCTACACTGGTTTTGTTAATTTTTTTTATTCTGTCTTCTGGGTTCCTGAGATTCTGCAATCCACTCTCGCATGTAAAATTGGTAAACCAGAGAAGGGATTGTTTACTAATTACTACTTCTGGTCATTGTTATCTGATGTTTTGGAACTTACAATTATCTGTGGACATTGTACCCTGTGATACTCCCTGCCATATTTTCTCCAAAAAAGGAACTTATGTATCAACAGTGGAATTTGAGGAATTTATATTAAACACTTCCTTAAAATGGTTCCTTTACTTAAAAATTTCAAGAGGCCTTAAGCAGACTTCCCAAATGTGGCAATAAAGTCTTTGATGGCTTAGCAATTCTTGTTCTCCCATTTCCCTCCCACCTGATGTTTTGTCATTATGTTTATCCTCTCTTTTTTTTATTATTCCATTTATACATTTACAGATTATTAAAATTACTAGTCTTCCTTTCTGTGCCTTGTAAAATGCTCAAGGCAAGAATTTGTCATATTATGCAAATGTGCAAATGTGAAAGACTAACACATACCTTCTTCTTCCCATACAGCCCTCTTGAGCACTGTATGTGAATGTCAATGGATTGTTTTTTTTACAGAAAATAATTTCTGTTTTAGGAGCCAGACACAAAACACTGATGCCAATTATTGAGACTTGTAACCCTAGTAGATGGTAAGGGGTAAATCTGAGCAAGTTAGTGGACAGATAAAGTTTTATTTCATTCATCTCATTGCTGACTTTTCTGATCAAAATCTTTCATTATCTAATTCTCAAATAGACTTACTATGTTTCAGGCACATAGTTGGTGCTTTATACACATTAATTAATTTAATTCGCAACCCCTGTAAAGTAAGCCCCATTGTCATCCCTATTTAGAGAATGAGAAAACTGAGTCAGAGAGAGATTTAGTACAATCTCCAGGGGGACACAAGCAGTAGATGATGGAGCTGACATTCAACCCAGGCAGCTTGTCTCCAGATTTAATGTTCTTAGTCACTATACTATGGTATGAAACTAGTTTGATTAACTTAGTGTGTAAATCTGTATTTCTGTCAGCTACTTCACGTCTTCTCAATATGGTCCACAAACGTGTGCCAGAGAGCCGCTCAGAACTAAGGAAAATGGTATACAGCTTTGCTGTCAACATTTAAATGTAGCTCACAAAGATTAATGGGGAATCTACCAAAAAGATCAAATTAAAGCTAGCACTAGCAAGAAATGAGTGCAGAATTTGATGACACAAGAACAAAAAAGGATTTTTTTTTCCCCTTTTATCAAGATATCTTTTGAGTCCTGAGATTATAAAACTGTAACAGTTTTCTCTTCAGGGAAATCTTTTAATTTAATTTATTTTTAACTTTTGTCATTATTATTGGTTGTTAGAGAGGGAGCCTTGCTATGTTACCCAGGCTGGCCTTGAACTGTCCTCTGCCTCAGCCTCCAGCATACCTGAGTCTAGAGGGTCACGCTGTTGCTCGTGGCTTCTTCAGGGTAACCGTTAGTTATCAATCACCATCTAGGTGTCACATAGCCCAAACTTTTTAAACTGGTCTTCAAACTTGAATTGAAAATATTGGGGATAAGATATCCAAAAGTCAGAAAGTTTCATATTTTAGGATGATAATGTCACTAGCCAGGCAAGGAAAAGTTCTAGAATGATATAAGAGCTTTTCTAAGAATGAGTCTTATAAAGTGAATAAAAGATTATGTGGCTTTTAAAAGCTTAGTGATAGGCATTGTTGAAACTTTGATTATGTAATGCTTAGGATAGGTTAAAAGAAAGAGTATAGAGTTAGTTCTGACAAGTTATCATGAGGGATAATACATTTTTGTAGTTGAGAATAAAGGACGAAAAGATTAGAACCAATGAATGTCATTTAGTTTATCTAATGATATTTGGCAATTGATACCATCAATAAATGTTAATCTGTCTTCAACAGTATGATAATTCTCTAGAGTTCTTAATTTTCTGATTTTAGAACTACTCCTCCTAAGCCTGCTACACATTTCAAACAAATGATCACTAAAGCAATCTCATTGGATTGAGTCCCAGGGCTTCAAGTACCATTTATATATTGTTAACTCTCAATGTTTTTTCACTGTTTATTGTTATTTTATTTTACTTTTTTACTTAATTTTTCTTAAATCTTAACTGTACACATTTATGGGGTACAGTGTGATGATTTGATATACAATGTGGAATGCTTAAATCAAACTAATTAACATAACCATTACCTCACTTAACTTATTTTTGTGGTATGGCATTTATAATTTACTCTTAGTTGTTTTGAAATGTACCCTTGCATTGTGTACATTGGGTGAGATTCCACCAAATACACTCACTCCAATCACCCTCCACTCTCTTCTCCCCTCTCCCTCCTCTCTCCTCTTTCTTTCTGGACTATCTTTGTATTTTATCATTTGTATGAATGTGTAAGTGTTTATATATTGGTTTCATAATAGTATTGAGTACATTGGGTACATTTTTCCCATTCTTGAGATACTTTACTAAGAAGAATATGTTCCAGCTCCAACCAGGTAAGCATAAAAGATGTAAATTCTCCCTCTTTTTATGGCTGCATAGTATTCCATGTTATAAATATACCACAATTTGTTTATCCATTCATGGGTAGATGGGCATTTAGGCTGTTTCCAATCTAAAATTGATACTCACTGGATAAAAGATTTAAACTTAAGACATGAAACTAAACTAAAAAAATACTAGAAGAGAGTGTGGGAAAAACGCTTGAAGATACTGGCCTGGAAAAATTTTTTATGAGGAGAACCCCCCCTGGCAATTGAAGCAACACCAAAAATATATTACTGGGATCTGATCTAGCTAAAAAGCTTCTGCATAGCTAAGGGCACTGCAAGAAAAGCAAACAGACTGCCCTCAGAATGGGAGAAGATCTTTGCAGGTTATGTTTCCAACAAAGTTCTGATAACTAGAATCCACAGGGAACTCAAACTAATTAATAAGAAAAGAAAAAGCAACTCCATTTCTTTGTGGGCAAGAGACTTGAACAGAGGGGAGCGCACATAGCTCAGTGGGTAGGGCCCCGGCCACATACACTGAGGCTGGCGGTTCAAACACGGCCCAGTCCAGCTAAACAACAATGACAACTGCAACGAAAAATAGTCAGGCTTTGTGGTGGGCACCTGCAGTCCCAGATACTTGGGAGGCTGAGGCAAGAGAATTGCTTCAGCCCAAGAGTTGGAGGTTGCTGTGAGCTTTGATGCCAAAGCACTCTACTGACGGTGACATAGTGAGACTCGGTCACACACACACACACACACACACACATACACAAAATAGCTGGGCGTTGTGGTGGGTGCCTGTAGTCCCAGTTACTTGGGATGCTGAGGAAGAAGAATCACTTAAGCCCAAGAGTTTGAGTTGTTGTGAGCTGTGACACCACGGCACGGTACCCAGGGTGACAGCTTGAGACTCTGTCTCAAAAAAAAAAAAAAAAAGAGAGAGAGAGACTTGAACAGAAAGTTCTCTAAAGACGACAGGTGCATGGCCTACAAACACTTGAAAAAATGTTCATTATCTTTAGTCATCAGAGAGATGCAGGTCAAAACCACTTTGAGGTATCACCTAACTCCAGTAAGATTAGCCCACATCACAAAACCTCAAAACTGCAGATGTTGGCCTGAATGTGGAGAGAAAGGAACACTTCTACACTGCTGGTGGAACTGCAAACTAATACAGCCTTTTTGGAAAGAAGTATGGAGAATTCTCAAAGAACTAAAAGTTGACCTAACATTTGATCCTGCAATATCATTACTAGGTCTCTATCCAGATGAACAAAAAATCATTTTACAACGAAGACATTTGCACCAGAATGTTTATTGCAGCCCAACTCTCAAATGTTTATCTTTAGCTCAAAATTGTCCTGTGACTATGTATTCACTGTCTACTCTATATCTGTGCTTGGAAGTTTAATAAGCAGTTCAAACAGAATAGAATTCTTTAATCTTTTACCAAGCCTACTCCTCTAGGGTGCCTCATTTCAAAAAATGGCATCACCATTTACTTTGTTGCTTAGACTAGAATCCTTAGTATCATTTTTGATTGCCCTCTCTCATATAACCCACATCTAATCCTTTAGAAAATCATACCAGCCCCACGTTAAAATTATATTCAGAATATAGCACTTTTTACCATCATAGTGCAAGCCACCATCCTCTCTTGACTCGACAATGGCAGGAGCTTCTTGAGTCACGCTATGCTTCCATTTTGCACCCATCCAGTTTATTGTATGCTTAGCAGCCAGGGGAATCTCTAAAACCTGACTAAGATCATTCATGTCTCTGATCCCATCCTTCCAATGGCTCCCCATCTCACTCAAAGTAAAAGCCAAAGTATCAAGGGTACAGGTGAAACTTACTAAATGTAGAATATAAATGTCTGTACACAATAACTAAGGAAATGTCATGAAAGCCATGTCAACCAGTTCGATAAAAATATTTCAAACTGTATATAAAACCAGCATATTGTACCCCATGATTGCATTTATGTACACAACCATGATTTAATAAAGAAAAATGCCAACGTATTTAAAATGCAATCAATGTAATCTGGTCCTTTGTACCTCAATGAACCCCCACTAATAAAACAAACAAACAAACAAACAAACAAGTAAACAAATAAAATGGCCCACAAGGCACCACACAAACTGTCCCCTCTGCACCTCTGAGTTTTCCTCCTTCTGTTAATACTTTCCTGCTTGTTTGCTCTGCCTCAGCAACCCGCTAGTTACAGTCTCTCTTCTGGACCATTGCAGTTGTTAGTCTATCTGCCTAAAACACTTTCTGCTCAGTGTTCTTCATGTGTCCTTCATCAGAGGCCATTCTTGATTATCCTACCTAAAATATCTTCTTTGCCTCACTCCACCAGTCACTATCCAGCCTCGTATTGGGATTTTTAAAAATGGTGTTACCATTACCTAAAATAATTTTGCTTGTTTATTTATTTATGATCTGTTTATGATCTCCATTACTACAATGTAAACTCAATCAGTATAGGAATTTCTCTCTTTGTTCACTGTTATATCCCAATTACCTGGCAGAGAACTCATTAACTATTCATTGAGTAAGTGACTGAATGAAACAGTAAATGGCAATAACCTGGGGAGATAGTAGGTCTTAGTATGAGGAAAGAGCTAAAACATTTCTTCAAAGATACACTACCAATCTAAGATAGTTTACTAGATCACCCCAATATTTCTATAAAAGATGCAGCTTGTCTCTCTTTTGGCAACATAGCCACTTTAAAGTCAATGCTAACATGCAGTGAATATGATCCATAAAATCTGTGGTTTTCTTCTAAATTAAAGATTCATAGATGAGATGGCTTCGAAATTCTGTTTAGTAACCTGTTTAAGGATTTTAAAACCCACATGCCACTCATAACATAACAACTTGAGAGTATTAATTTTTTTATCTTTATTTTTCTTGAAATTGTGGTGTGTCCTGGCTGTTAGGAATTTTCTGCTGGTTGCCCAGTCTCCAGCTGGGGCTTACTTAACTTCTAATTTTATTAAGGCTCAATCCAAGGACACACATATGTACACTTCGGTTTCCTGTGAATAGTTCATTAACAAGTTCATTATGTGTTTGTTCCTGTGTCAGCATTATCAAGGTCACACCAGGAAAGACCATGCTATTACGGTAAAGTTTTACATGATTGTTTCTCTTTTGGTTGAAGAACTGTTTATTTTATAATACATTTTCAGCACCAACGGAGGCAAATGGAAAAGATCTGCTTTGTAATTTCTATTGCTGGGAAAAATTTATGTAGAAAAGTCTTATATATAGTGTCTAGTCATTCTAGAGGATATCTTGTTTTAATGTATTTATGGAGAAAGCACTCTTACCATGTTTCATTAATTATTTTCAAATGAGTCACATAAATTAAAGAGCATTTAATATTAAATGGCAATATGATCGAGTGGAAGTTGATTCTTTTTTTTTTTTTTTTTTGGTAGAGACAGAGTCTCACATTATCGCCCTTGGTAGAGTGCCGTGGCGTCACACAGCTCACAGCAACCTCCAACTCCTGGGCTTAGGTGATTCTCTCGCCTCAGCCTCCTGAGTAGGGAAGTCGATTCTTGTATAGGCTCTGTCACTACCTAACTAAATGACCTTGAATAGATTTTCCCCTCCTTTCAGGGCCTTGGTCTCCTTGTTTGTAAAAAGGGAGTTAGACTAGAATTTTTAGATTAGTTTAAGATTCTATGAATATGACTGGGTACAGTGGCTCATGCCTATAATCCTAGTGCTGTGGGAGGCCAAGGCAGGAGGATCACTTGAGCTCAGGAGTTTAAGACCAGCGCTAGCAAGAGGGAGACCCTGTCTCTCCTAAAAATGGAAAAGCCAGCTGGGCGTTGGTCAGGCACCTGTAGTCCCAGCTACTCTGGAGGCTGAGACAGGATAATCACTTGAGCCCAAGAGACTGAGATTGGTGTGAGCTATGACACCAGAGTACTCTACCAAGGGTGACAGAGTGAGACTCTGTCTCAAGAAAAAAAAAAAAGAAAGAAAAGATTCTATATATATGATATTTCCTGACTTTTGAGAGTAGGAATGTCAGTTCTCATGATATGATAGATTAATAAATATTTTGTTATCTCCATAATTGCCAAACATAGGTAATGGATACATGCAATTTCATTACTCCAATTCTACTTTCATGTATTTTTGAATATTCTTACAATAGCAAATTTAGAAATACAATTGATGAATAATTGACAATTTACTACATCCAAACTGATCTTGTACCGTCTATTTCATGTCTATAAGGTTTTCTTCCATTGTCTTCTAATATTTTTTCAAAATAACGGTCCCTCTTATAATCACAACAGAGTAGTTTTCTTAAGTTTTTAGGTAACTGTGTCAAGGTTCAGACCAGATTAAATATTTTCTCTGTGTACAGATTTTCAAGGTGAAAGCATTCATTGGTTAAGAAACTAGCAAAAGTTTTTAATAAGCACTATATAATTTGTACTGACTTGGCAACTAACACGATTTAGGTTGGCTTAATTATCTGTAGTTCTTTTATATTTCATCTTAATATGAGGGCACAAATGTTTAGGTTACATTGGTCTCAATTCTAAGGTAAAGTTCAAGTTGTACTTGAGCCCTTCACCCAGTGGTCATGCTGAATACCCTCACATTGTGCACATTAGATGAGATCCTGCCAGTCGCCCTCCCTCCTCCCCTATCCCTGTCCTTCTTTTTCTCTGCCCCTTGATAGACAGTATTTGTGTTTTATCATTCACATGAACGTGTAATTGTTTATATATTGGTTTCATATTAGTATTGAGTACATTGGATACTTTTTTTCCATTCTGAAGATACTTTACTAAAAAGAATGTGTTCAAACTCCATCCAGGTAAACACAAAAGATGTAAAGTCTCCATCTTTTCTTATGCCTGAATAGTACTCCACAGTGTACATATGCCACAGTTTGTTAATCCATTCATGGGTTGATGGACATTTAGGTTGCTTCCCTGATTTGGCAATTGTGATTTGAACTGCAATAAACATTTTCATGCAAATGTCCTTGCAGTAAACTGATTTTTGTTCTTCTAGGTAGATACCTAGTAATGGGCTTGTGGGATTGAATGGAAGATCTACTTTTAGTTCTTTAAGAATTCTCCATATTTCTTTCCACAAAGACTATATTAGTTTGCAATCCCATCAGCAGCGTAGACGTGTTCCCTTCTCTCCACATCCATATCAGCATCTGCAGGTTTGGGACTTTGTGATGTGGGCTAATCTCACTGGAGTTAGATGATATCTCAGAGTGGTTTTGATTTACATTTCTCTGATGATTAGAGGCAATGAGCATTTTTTCGTGTATTGCTTGGCCATTCATTCGTCATTTTCAGAGATATTTCTGTTAAAGTCTCTTGCCCACTTATAAGTGGGGTTGTTTGCTTTTTTCTTGTTGATTAATTTGAGTGCTTTGTAGGTTCTAGTTATCAGCCCGTTGTGAGATTTGTAAGATGCAAAAATCTTCTCCCATTCTGAAGGCTATCTGTTTGCTTTAGTTGTGGTACCCTTAGCTGTGCAGAATGTAACTGATTCTTAAACCCAGGGTGATTTTTCCCCTTGCAGGCCATGAATTCCCTGAAGATAATGTGGTGGACTACATTGTAGCTAATAAAGTGCTTTTTAATGTCAAACAATCCTAGGTTCAGATATCCATTAGTCCATTAACAAGTTCATGATGTGAACTTGATATTTCCTAAATGTCAAATCTTGAGAAAGTTATTTAACTTTTCTGAGTCTCAGTTTCCTCTTCTGTGAAATGGGAATGCCAATAGTAGTAGTTTCTGCATCATGGAGTTATTGTGAGGGCTAAAGAACATGAGTGATCATTGAACATACTGCCTGACGTGCAGTTTAAATCAGCCTATATTGCCATTCGTAATCCTTATCAGTTAGTTATTTGCATTATTAGAATAAATGTTACATGTGGAGGAAATATAGTTACATTCGACATTTATTGAACATCTGCGATGTTCTAGGAACTGGATCTACAGTGGGAAGTTAGGCACAGTTCTTGCTCCTAAGGAAATCACATACTAAGGTAAGAAACAGACACGTGAGAAAGGTTGGTCAGGGCTGAACTTAAAGGGCTGAGGGAGTAGGCAATTGCAGCTATGCTGGGACTTAAGGGGACGTGAAAACAAACCAAACCAAACAAAATACAAAAATCTGTGGGATGTCACTGAGTTTTAAACACAAGCAGTATATTTCCCCTTGGGTTTTGTGCATTCTTTGATTTTTGGATTCCATGTGCAAATATCCTTGGGAAGAATAACCCTTAAGGAATATCAATTAGCACTTTAATCAAAAATTTGTTTCTGTATTAGTTATGATTCAGGGTAAGCTGCTATAATCAAGAGGTCTCAAAATATGATGGCTCAAGCAAAAGACCAAAAGTGGGCAGGCAGCAACACTGCTGCAAGAGGTCACCTAAAGCCCAGTGTTCTTCTAACTTTTTGCTTTGCTGTCTTTTGTTATACTGTGTTGACCTTGTCTATGTGGTCAAATACAGCTCCCACTATCACACCTGGACTACATCCTGCTGGTTGTTTGGGAGGAAGGAAAGAAGAGGACATGTGATTTTTTTGTTAAAACATGCTCCAAAGGTTGTACACATTACTTTTTGCCTATTATTGTCTAAATTTCAATTATCATTTCACACCCAAGCTGTAAGAAGTCTTAAAAATGTATCTCTAGCTGGGAGTTCATATGCACAGCCAACACTCACGACTTTTATTACTAAAAGAAAAAATAGGAGAATGAATACTGGGAAACAATTAGTGTCTGCCAGTCTGACAACTCTATTTTGATTAGCTTCTTAAAAGACTTGGGCCTTTACCAAAAAGCGGGCTATATGAGGGACAAAGAAACTGTTACAAAGAAGGCTGATTTGTTTTAGATGTTTTCTGACACTAGCCAGTTCTCCAAATCTCAGATTCTCTGACACCAACTGAGTGTTCAACAATCCAATGCAATGATGACACTCATCATCCATAATTAAGTGCAGACCCTGTAGGTTAAGGGCTCAGTCCCACAAGGCTGCCCCTGCTTCAGAAACCAGTAACAAGTCCCAGGACTTCTGACCAACCAGCTATAATTCTCAGGTTCCCATGACTCCCCATCATATTCAGCAATTCTCCAGAATGACTCACGGAACTCAGACAAACACTTTACTTACTATATCAGTTTATTATAATAAACAAGTCAGGAAAAGCCAATGGAAGAGCTTCATAGGGCTAGGTATGAGGTAGGGATTCGTGGAGCCTCCCGGTACTGTCCAGGTATGCATGCCACCCTCCCAGCACCAAATTTGTGTGGCAATTAGGAAATTCGTTGAACCCTTTTGTTTAGGTTTTCTAATGGAGGTTTCATTGTGTAGGCATGACTGACCAAATCACTCGCCATTGGTGACTGACTCAATCTCCAACCCCTCTCTCATCCCTGGAGGTCAGGGATGGGACTGAAATTTCCAGCCCTTTCTAGTTACCAGTTTCCATCCAGCAAACGTCACCTCATTAGGATAAACCTTGGTGTGTTTGAAGGGGACTCATTATGCATAAGAAAAGACATTTCTATTACTCAGGAAATTCCACGTGTTTTAGGTATTATGTGCTGGGAATCAGGGACAGAGGCCAAATATATTTTTTATTATCCCACAACTTGATATTATCAGGAACAGCGGTGGCTCCCAAACCATCGCTGCTTGAGGATGCTCATCTTTTCCACAATGCAGGTAAAATTAGTTGTTCTTTTCTTTGCGCTCTCTTTGCTACAGATGATTCCTTCTATCAGACTGTGCTGTTCCTTTTACACAGTACTGTTAAAATTTAATAGTTTCTAGTTTCTAATCCTCTAACCAGAACGTGAACTACATGAGATAGTATCTAATTCGCCTTCGTACCCTGCTATCTAGCACAGTGCTTGGCATATAATTGCTCTGCCACTGTTGTGGGGGTATGAGTGAATGAAAAACAGAGCTGACCTCTGTGGTCTGTATTCATACCTGTTTGATGGTAATTCTTACTCCCACCATGTATCTGGGGAGTGGACCCTGATGTTGCTAATTGTATTTTCCAGCTCATTTAGGTTTCCTGAGAATCTCAGTTCTGATTTCCTGTTGTTGAATCTTTGGTTGTCTGGAAGGGAATTCAGAGTTCATAAATTAGTTTTAGCAAAATAAAAACTGGATTTGGGAGAAAACAGATAGTCTTGATGGCCTCTGTTTCACAGAGTGTGATCTTTATAGCACATTGATGTTCTGTACAATATGCCACCTTTCCTATAAAACTTTTCAAGTCAGTTTTCTAAGAGTATTTTTCTTTTTATTTCAACTTAATATGAGGTTACACATTTTTAGGTTAAATTGTTCTCAATTCCAAGGTAAAGTTCAAGTTGTAGTTGAGCCCTTCACCCAGGGGACATGTGAATACACTCTCATTGTGCACATTAGACGAGATCCCTCCAATTGCCCTCCTTCCTCCACCATCCCCTCTCCTCTTTTCTTTCTTCCCCCTTGCTAGACTGTATTTGTGTTTTATCTTTCTTGTGGGTATGTAATTGTTTATATGTTGGTTTCATATTAGTTTTGAGTGCATTGGATACTTTTTTCCATTCTTGAGATACTTTTTTTTTTTTTTTTTTTGTAGAGACAGAGTCTCACTTTATCGCCCTTGGTAGAGTGCCGTGGCGTCACACAGCTCACAGCAACCTCCAACTCCTGGGCTTAGGCTATTCTCTTTCCTCAGCCTCCTGAGTAACTGGGACTATAGGCACCTGCCACAACACCCGGCTATTTTTTGTTGCAGTTTGGCCCGGGCTGGGTTTGAAGGGCCACCCTCGGTATATGGGGCTGGCACCTTACTGACTGAGCCACAGGCACTGCCCCATTCTTGAGATACTTTACTAAGAAGAATGTGTTTCAACTCCATCCAGGTAAACACAAAAGATGTAAAGTCTCCATCTTTTCTTATGGCTGAATAGTACTCCATGGTATACATATACCACAGTTTGTTAATCCATTCATAGGTCAATGGGCATTTAGGTTGCTTCTCAGACTTGGCAATTATGAATTGAGCTACAATAAACATTCTGGTTTAAATAAATGTCTTTGTGGTAAAATGATTTTTTGTTTATCTGGATAGATACCTAGTAATGGGTTTGTAGGATCAAATGGAAGATTGACTTTTAGTTCTTTGAGAATTCTCTGTACTTCTTTCTATAAAGGTTCTATTAGTTCGCAATCCCACCAGTAGTGTAGAAGTGTTCCTTTCTCTCCACATCCATGTGAACATTTGCAGATTTGGGACTTTGTGATGTGGGCTAATCTCATAAAAGTTAGGTAATATCTCAAGGTGGTTTTGATTTGCATTTCTCTGATGATTAGAGGTAATGAGCATTTTTTCATGTGTTTGTTTTGTGTTTACGTGTGATTCACCAGCCATTGTCTGTCATTTTCAGAGATATTTCTGTTCAAGTCTCTTGCCCACTTATAAATTGGGTCATTTTCTCTTTTCTTGTTGATGAATTTGAGTTCTCTGTAGATTTTAGTTATTAGGCCTTTGTCAGATTTGTAATATGCAAAAATCTCCCATTCTGAAGGCTGTTTGCTTTGGTTGTGGTACCCTTTAAGGGTGTTTTGGTTTTAAAAAATGCCCCTAGAAAGTTTCACGTTTGCATAAGTGTTTAAAAGCTTATCAAATTTCATAGAATTTTGTTCAAAACCATGTGAGTACACATGTATATATACATATACACCTAATAGTCAATACTTACTTTTTTTGTTTGTTTTTTCCAATTTAATGCCCTGTAACCTTACCAAGGACATTATCTACTGTGAGACATTAAATACTGACTTTGCTGGTGTGTCATTTGAATAGCAGTTCAGGAATACTTGTTTCCTGTTTTGATGGTCAACAGAATACTTGGGAGTTATGAAGCTTTACAGAATGAACATGATATCATAATCCCTGCCAGTCAGTCACTTTAGCTACTAAGGTGTCAGAAAAAAAAATCCTAACAGTAGAGCCACTCTGTAAGAAATCACTTCATAAGAGCAGGTCTCAAATCTAGGTGGCCTAGATTTTATTTCTCCAGAATGTTGGCCTTCTGGAAAGTAACCTAACCTATTTGTTCTTGACTTATAGTCATTTGTATGTAAAACTAACATAGTGTCCTCTTGGCTATGTGACAGGGGTAGTGGAGAAAATAAAGTAGCATACATGTTCCTGTACAGAGGCTATGGAAAGTCCTTATCTATCTCTCTCAATTTTGGTGTAGATCAGCTTTCAGCTAGGGAGGGCCTCACCGAATTTGTGTTAGTGTTACTCAGCCTCCTTTCTCAGACCTGTCTCAGTTGCACTTACTGGTGTCAGCCTAGGAAGTCTAAGCTCCGACGTGGCCCTGGCCCAGTGAGAACCATTTTAGTAAGAGTCTGGAAATTATTATACTTTTAGAAATTGATTTGGGCTCCTGGGAGCCTTTGCAAGCATCAGGTTTTATCTATCAACTCTTTCCCCACCATCTGGTATTGGCTGTTTAACTGACTCCAGTTTAGAAGTTCAATTCTTCCTGTGTCTATGTTGAAATTGGGGCCCAGGCGTAAATCTTTTGCTTAGTTCTGCTGGCCTCTTTCCAGGGACTGATGACTGCTTGCTGAATCATTTCTATCATCTTGCCCAGTTCTTTGAAAATAATGACTTGATTTCAACTATCCTGAAAATTTCCTCACTCTGAGGCCTTGATTTACCTTCTCAATCCACGCCCTTTGGATAACATGACCCTAATCTGCATCAAATTTGGGTTTTTGCCTCCCCCCCATTTTGGCATAGACCAGCTTCCAGCAAAGGGAGGGCCTGTCCCAATTAGTGTTAGTGTTGTTACTCAGCCTCCTTTCTCTGCACCATCCAGGCTTGTTCCCAAATCTTTTCTTAGGAATTACAACATGCCTTGTATTTAGAGCAGAGGTTAATGATTGCTAAGGTCCAAGGATACAAGTATCATTGGCAACTTCCAAAGCTAAAAATATATATATTTTTAATGATGTCACTAGAAAATATTCAAATAAGACTTTTAATAGATTGACAAAAATTGTCTTTTTATTATATTTTTTTTCACCCCAAGTAGCAAAGTGTATGCTTTCTCTGATTAAACTATCAAATCAAGGTAGAAAAGGAATATTCAATGGCCTTCAACAACTGAGGAGTGATGTATTAGTGTTTCCACCAGTATTATATTAACTAAATTTAACTTATGGTTTGCATATCTACAAATATATGCACTGTATTCTTCCATGGTGTTATAAAGCTTCTGTTTCTTTGAACTGTGCCTCTCTAATATTATGGTATATAATATCACAAAGCTAGACCGGTGGTATTGAAAGAAAAGTGATAGTGGAATATTTGCAAGCGCTAATTTGGCAGAAACAGGAAGCTTGAAGAAAACTTCCTGGAGATTTAAAAAAAATAGAAGACAACAAATGAATTAATTGAGACTGCAATCTCAGGAAAAGGAAAGGAAATTTGGAATTTAGCCCTTCTTTTTCTTATCGTCATGTCAGCGTATTCTGACTATAAAACTCCTCCTGTAGGCCTGATAACTAATTTCTGACAAAAATGATTACAAGAGAGCCAAATCAGCTGACATGAGAAAAGCAAATGTCAAATTCACTAACAATTCTCAGTGTCTTCCCACCTTTCTAACTTCAATTTAGAGGGAAACATTAACTATGGAAATGTATGAAAATGAAATTACATCTAAGCCTAAAAGGCATCTTGGGATAAAATATAAAGTTAGTAATAGAAAGACGATTGTATGCACAGTCCCTTCCTTATTTAGACTCCTTGCCTTTTATTTGTTTATTCACATATTTAATGTAAAATATATCATTAGTATCAAAGGAAAATTATCGAGTCTGAACCGGTGTCCCAAAGCAAGGAGAGTAATTTTTATCCCTTGGAATATTATTAGGTGGTGTTGGGAGACTGAATCTAGCCTCAATCCATTTGTATCTAGGAAAAAAATCATTCACAACGTCTCATCTACTCTAGAAAAGCATCAAAACTGGCTGCTTATGGTTCCTGGACATGGAGATTAAATCAGGAGCAGACAAAAACTCCTTGGAGACTTGAAGGATAGAAGAAATGTAGTGGTGGCCTTAGTTTCTTTCTTTAATTTTATCTGGGCCAAAATAAAATCTCTCTTGGTTGTAAAGAATGATTAGGTAAATGTTCAATTGGAAAACAAAAGTATACGCAGCACTTACTGAATTTTAATGATAACACCAAGGATTGTAGAAATCAGAGGAAATTTATACATCGTCAAGTTCTATTATCTCATTTTAAATATGAGAAACTGACAGTTTCTTAGGGAACGTGCAGAGGCATTTTTTGTTTGAGAATAGAAGATCACACAAGATGACTTCTGATAGCTCATTCAATAAATTTTTTGAAACTGAGAACCAACGAGTTTAAGGAAATAGCCCAAGGTCACAGAGCTGACTGTGGGAAGGAGAGCCTAGAATAGAATCCAGGTTTCCAGATTCCTCATCTGGCTATGACACTTTCACTACTTAAAGACACTTCAAACTCAAAACAATGATGCCTTTGGGTAGTATGCTCTGAGGAAACAACTTAAACCTGGCAATCACATATTTACCTTTAGATTATCTTTTAATTCCCAATGTGATGAGTCACACAATAAAACAACTTTGGAACGCTAAGATGTCATATGAGGAAATAATTAAAAGGGAAAGAAAATTACTCAGATAAACTTCTTCATTTCCTCTGAATCTTTTGACAAATGTAACCTTGAATGCTGACCTGCTTTGAATACACATTTTCTCATGACAGTACTTTTCCTGGGTAAAGCAGAGCTCCTCCTCCATAAAAGAAAGGCTTGAATTTTAAGGTCATTTAAAATCCCTTCTGCTGAGAAGCTGTTCATTGAGGCAGACGTCAGTGGTATTACAGAAGAATTTTATTCCAACTGGATACACTATTCACAGAGTAAGTTTGGAATTTAATTTGGGGAGGAAGTTTGAGAACAAGAGGTAACTTGTTTTGAATAATTGTTTCTCTTTATCCACTTTTTCTTAATGGGATCATGAAGCTTTCTGTGGGAAGTAGTTTGGGGAAACATTGCATTTTTTTCTCATACACCTAATAGGTATTAGAGCATCAGCATGGATAGCATTATTGCTTTGATTTTCATTGTTTTCTTATTAGTCTTTATTTTCTGTAAAAATTATGCATCTTTTAAGTAAACCTGGTCCTTTGGAGATGGTAAGGAGGGTTGCTTTTTAGAGGGAAGATGTTTTCTACATGATTTTTTTCCTGTAGTTGAGAATCCTCCACTTTGCAGCAACTCTTCTCTCTTAAGCTCAGAGAAAATAGCAGTGTGCCTCTAAAATGAATGATTTCATTTATCTTTATATGATATTTTGATTTAATTTAGAGTATATGCTTTTCCTCTCTATGTGTGACTTCATCTATTCACATATTATGGTTACATATATAGTTGGGGTATTCAAATTGAAATGTAATCTTCAATGCTTTTCCTCTGAAATACACTAGCATCTTATATCTTTATTGCTTATTTTTCTCTGAAAAAGTACACAGTTAAGTGTTAATATAGTTAACACTTAAATATGACCATCACTTTCATAAACTGCACTTATTTTGAATGCTTCCAAATTTTCTTTTAATATGTAAGAAGGTGCATAAAACTAGGACATGAATACCAAGGACTTCGCAGCTATTTATTTTTACTTTTTTAGAGATGGGGTCTTGCTATGTTGCCCAGGATGGGCTCCAACTCTGGGGCTCAAGAAATATTCCTGCCTCAGCATCCTGAGTACATGGGACTATAGGCCTACACGACTGGACCTGGCTTTACCAGCTATTTTTGATTAAAATTTTATTAAACTATAGAATGTTTTAGAGAATTCAAGCCTCAAGTAAATTGCATAGATTTGTTATTATAACTATTATTATTACTTTAAGTGAGGAGAGTACTAAACTAAGGAACAAGAGATCTGGTTTCCAGTTCTAAATCACTTCTGTATAGCTGTGTGATCTTAGGATGGACGTCCTGTTCCTATCTTAGTTCTTTCACCTGTGAAATCACAAGATGTCCTGACTAGGTAATGATACAAGAGGCAATAAAAATGTTAGAAATGATTATTTAAATGGTAGGATAAAACAAAGGGAGTGACAGATTATTTGTTAAATTGTGTTTTATTTTTTCAATGCTAAGATTCTACCTGTAAATTAAAAGCTGCATTTAGGGCGGCACCTGCGGCTCAAAGGAGTAGGGTGCCGGCCCCATATGCCAGAGGTGGTGAGTTCAAACCCAGCCCGGGCCAAAAACTGCAAAAAAAAAAAAGCTGCTTTCAGGGCATTTTTTTTAAAAATCAGAGAAATAGATCATCTGCATTTTGCTACAACTTGGAGAAGTCAGGGTGGGAGGGGCTGCATTTTCCTTTTGATGTATTTTTCAGTATCTTGAAGGAATTGATGGGAGGTGGCTCCTGGATATCAGAGAAGCTGAAGGCAGCTAACTTTGAGTTACTATGCTCCCTGTGCCACACATGTTTTATATGCACTATCCCACTTAATCATTTTCTAAGCATTATTGAGGCAAGTGATATTGCCTTCATTTTAAAGACAAGAAAATTGAAATACAGAGCACTGAATTATCTTGCCCAGATCTATGTGGCTCTTTTCATTATTTCATGCTGCTTTTGTGGTCACTCTGAGATAATGCTGAGAAGATAAGATCTTTGGAATCATGTCTTCCAATCTGTCCATGCGATCAAGACATATGCTGACAAGATGGGTAATGTACAGGGTCATATAGAATAGGTTGGTACAGGGGGTGATGTGGAAGGCAGTTGACAGGTGCCTGCCTAAAAATGCTATATTCACTAGACTATCATAGTCACTTTACCTGAGATTTTATCACTAAAATCATTACTTGAGATGTTGACCCATTTTTTTGTTTGCCTGTTTGTTCATTTTTTTTTTTTTTGCCAGTGGGGAGGGTGATGGGGAACTTTCAAATGCACACAACCTTAGGAGGATTCATGTATGAAATATTTGATTACCTGATAGATTAGCAGACAGTGTAAAATAGGAAAAAGAGCTTACTTAGATTTTAGGGAAAGGCAGATCTGGGATTGATTTCTCATTCTACCACTTACTAGCCATTTTTATTTGCACATGATACTTAATCTCTCAGAACTTCTCTTTCCTCTTGAATAAAACAGATAATAATTCATATATGTAGGCCCTTAGTATAATAACCATAATGTATTGAACATATTCTATGGGTAGTTATGGTGCAATGGGAAGAGTACTGGAATGGAAGACGTGGTGTTCTGCCATATTTGTTTCATTCATTCAGATAAATATTTATTGAGCTTCTGCCATTTATCATCCACTGTGCTAGGCACTGGGGATACAGCAATAAACAAACTTCAAGCTTTCTTATATCTTAAATTCTAGTTTGGTGTTAATGTAACTACATCTGTGTCCTCATCATGTAGAGAGGGACTAGTGTTCTTCACATTTTAGAAATGGAAAACTAAGGGTTAAATAACATAATAGTGGGCTGGGCACAGTGGCTCATGCCTGTAATCCTAGCACTCTAGGAGGCTAGGAGTTCGAGACCAGTCTGAGCAAGAAGGAGACTCCCATCTCTAAAAATAGCCAGGCATGTGATAGGGGCTGGTAGTCCCAATTACTTGGGAGGCTGAGATAAGAAGATTGCGTAAGCCTAAGAGTGTGGGGTTGCTGTGAGCTATGATGGCATAACACTCTACCAAGGGCAAGAAAGTGAAACTCTGTCTCAAAAATAAATAAATAAATAAATAAATATAGTAGTAGGCAAAATAAATATGACCCCTGAGCTCATCTACTTGATTATAAGACTATACTGAAGCAGAAAATAATCAGATAATCTCACAAACTCATAGAAAATTAAACCATGATAAGTCTAGAGGAAAGGTAGTCGGTGCCTTGAAAGCATGTAACGGGGCCTCACCTCACTTTCTTTGAGCTGGTATCTGAAGAATGAGCAGTGCTAACCAGGTCATCCTTGAACGTGTCCTTACTCAGATTCTTCTGGATTTCCCTTGGCTCTTTTATAGTCTCTGGTGACTATTACAAACTTTCTCCTCTCTTTCTAAGCATCCTTTTTCACATAGAAAATAAAAACTATCACTTCTTCCTGAACCTCATCCACACACCTTCATGTATTTTACACACAGATTGATTTGCATTTTCACCTATACTTTTGTCCTCAGAGGAAAAAGTAGCCATCCGTCAGTGCAAGTTCAATCTCTCCACCCATGATTTAGATCTCATGCTGTTCTCTTGTTTTCTCAGGGATCCCTTTTTGTAATTACCTCTTTCTCCTCTGTATTTTTGTGTTTTTTTTTTTTTTGGAGTTTTTTTGACTGGGGCTGGGTTTGAACCCGCCTCCTCAGGCATATGGGGCCGGCACCCAACTCCTTTGAGCCACAGGCACCACCCCTCTCCTCTCTATTTTTAACCTCCTCTCTTTGAGTTTTTTTCTCAGCAAAAAGTGCATTGAAAAAAGAGAGACAGTGTTTTACCCTTCCCTGTACAACCAAACCCTGTATAACTTATACAAACAATCTTCAAATAAAAGGTGCTCCACACAACTGCTCTTACCAAGGTTACCAATTATTAATACTTCTTATTCCCGAATGCAACGGACACATTTCAATTCTTGTTCTACTATCTCCCTTGCCCCCACACCAGGTTTTTTTAGTGTGTGACATGCTTTGCTTTTGAATATGTTCTCTTTGAAATATTCTGCTTCATTAATTTCCCTGATACCATTGTCTCTTAGCCTGCCTCCTACTTTTCTTGTCACTGTTTAACCTCATTTGTGAGTTATTCAATTGCAAATGCTACCTGCAAATTCAACTGCCCAAATGTTTCTATAATCTCTCCTGTTTTCAACTGGTCACTAAGGCATGTCTATTTTACCTTTTTACTTAAGTGTTTGATCTTGTTTTAGCACATGATTATTATCACAGTATGGGTTGTTATCTTCTTTATCCTTAACTATTGTAAAAGTCTCCTAATTTTTTGCTTTTGTCTCCCTTCTTGTCCAACCCCCAGATCTGTTTTCCTATGGGTGGCCAAAAGCTTATTCCTAAAGTTTATATGTGCTAAACTGAACTATTAGACATAAACCTCTGGTTGAAAATCCTTCAGTACCAACTTATAACCCTCAGGATTAAGCCCAGAGTCTTTTAACATAGATGAGAAGGCATATCTATGTACATCAAGCTAAAACAAACCACTTGTTTGTTCTTATCTGTAAGAAAGCTCAGGTACTACTTCCTTTGAGGACTCTTACTTGACCGCTGCTTCTTAAACCAGCTTGAGTATCTTGCTTTGTGCTTCTAAGCGTGCTTGCCTCTTTCCTGGAATCGACTATGTTTTATTATAATTGACGTTAATATAAATCTAATCCAAAGATCGGTATGCAAGAAATTTCACATTTAAAAATGTCTTTAAGCTATGCCTTATTCAATATTCTGCCAGGAAAATAAGATATGCAGTTTTAGTCAATACTTGAGCTTCCTGATGGGTCATACAAATATTCTGAGGCCTTAGGCAACACCAAAATGCAGACGTGTCTCAATTTATGATGGAGTTACATCCAAAACCCCATTGGAAGTTGAAAATATTACAAGTTGAAAATGCATTTAATACACCTAACCTACTGACCATCACAGCATAGCGTCACCTGCCTTAAATGTGCTAAGTGATCTTACATTAGTCTCTAGTTGGGCAAAATCCTCTAACACAAAGCTTATTTTACAATAGGGTGTTGAATATCTCATGTACTGCGTATTTGCTAGCCCAGGAAAAGAACAAAATTCAACGTACTTTGGAATTGCAATGGTGGTGGCGCCTGTGGCTCAAAGGAGTCGGGCACCGGCCCCATATGCTGGAGGTGGTGGGTTCAAACCCAGCCCTGGCCAAAAACTGCAAAAAACAAAACAAAAAAACCCAAACAGAATTGCAATGGTTTTGCACCATCTTAAAGTTCAAAAATTGTTAAGTTAAATCATTGTAAGTCAGAGACCCCCTGTACTGAGGAGGCCTTTGTGGTCATTGATAATTACTTAACTCCCCGATATACTCCCTGATATATCATTCTGCCTCAAACTGGAATAGTTCTTTCATGTTTGTTGCTGCTTCCCCTATACTGTGCTTGAAGGACTGGATCATTGCTGAGATTGTGTCCCCTGTGTTTCAGGCCCAGCACACTCACTGAAACTTTTCTGAGCTTTTACCTCTTTTTGAGGCTGCTGCCATCAATTGTTAGGCTGTTCCCTGTTTTCCTTGCCACTGCTAACCTCTATCAGACCCTTGACTTATTTTTGTCTAACATGTATGTCCCTTTCTCTCCCCTCAATACCGTAAAAAGAACTAATTATATCTGTTCTCTTAAGATCCTCATTGGCATTCCCAAGCATAATCTCTCTCGTGAGCTTGGGTTTTGGGGAAATAAAAGCCAGGAAAGTAAATGCGTGTGGACAAGTTCTTCTTTTACTCCTAGCAACAGGGGAAGAGCAATCCCCTTGGGTAAGGAAGAATAAAATGGGCTGGTTATCTCTTAGAAATGGGAGGGAATAGAGAAAAAAACTTATAGTAAAACACAAATGATTCTCTCAAAATAATGCTGCTGCATACTTTTCTGTTTGGAAGACTATCCTCTTTACTAAATGGTGGTGTGGTCGAAATTCCCTGGGATTTTGGCCTAGGTTCAGTTGCTCATCACACAAAGAACCAATTATTGAAACAATGAGCATTGCTAAGGAAGAAGAGAATTTTTGATAGGATAGATATCTTGTTGGGAGAACAACAGAAGGTGCCTCAAATCCATCTTTCCACCTATCAGAGGTTATAGGCTTTTAAAGGAGGAGCCATGTGCCTTGGGGCTGGTTGGGGTGTATCTCATAAGGGGCTACATGCTTTGGGGGCAGATTGTAGGGGATGGTGAATGTTGGGGTCAGAATGTCTGCCCAGGAGTTTTCAGAATCTCAGCTCCTTTGTCATGCAGAAAACCTACCATTTCTGGGAAAAAACTAAAAAAACCAAGTATTTTTTCCAACAAAACTAATCAACTAAAAATAAAAAAATCAAGTTAGCTAAGGGAAAAGATTATATAGGGGTCATTGAAATTTGTTGAATGGAGACCTTAATATCACTTTCCTAGAGAGACATTCCCTGATCACCCTATCTAAAATGAACTCCCATCATTCTCTTTCATGTTATCATGTTTTATTTTTCTTTATATAATTTATAATTACCTGATATATTTATTGTCTGTCTCCCACACCGTAAGTGAGGATGAGTACTTTGCCTTGTTCATCACTATACCCTCAGGACCTATAACAGAGCCTGTCATGTAGTAGGTTTCCCCAAATACTCTTTTGAATAGTAAATACATGATAGAAATATTTATTTTTGTAAATATACTCTTCCCTATCTGATGGCATTATACATAATATAAAACCACATTTCTATTTGTTTACAGTCTATGCCCTATGTTCACGAAAGAGCATACTGGTACAGTAACTTCGAAGAAATGTAAAACTTGCTAATGTACATTTTGTATACTATTTTTACTGAGGATTGAGAGTGTAGGGTACACCCTATTACTCACTTTTGAAATGATTTCATGATGTTAATGTTTTAGGTACACACTGTCTCCCAAACAAGTACTTGGGAGCATCTGGCAGTACAGAGAAGAGCATTGAACAAGAAATTGTTTTGTTAGTTCCAGAGGAGTGGTACTTTTCAAGATACTGCATTGCTTTTCAGATGTGACTTCATTTGAATTGAATCTAAGAGATATTTAATAAGAACAATTTGACCCATTTTGAGAAATATTTCCTAAATGTCAACTCAGGAAGATTTTTTAAAGAGTTATAACAACTTTTTTTAGTGGGTTATTTTTTAAAGGCATGTTGCTAGTTTGATGTGATTATAAACTAATACATCTCTGAAGTGTACAGATTAAGGACAAATTCTGACATGGGTAAAGTATATTTCATGAATTAACACTATAAGTCTGGAGGTGACTACGGAAGCTCAAAACTAAGTTCTGTAGCTTTGATAGTAATTTGAGAAACTTATTAGCTGGATGAACTCAAGATGTCATACAGGAAACCATCTAAAAAAGGGATTGTGGAATAGGATGACTGCCTATGTTTTTACAAGATTTATAGATTTATTGAACATATTTTATGAACAGTAATAAACAATGTTAGTATGTAATTGTAGCAGGGACACAAATATAATCATGTTATATAAAACTGTATGTTAACATGATATTTGTTAAAAAGAAATCTTTCCTGTATTTCATTTGCATACAATGATTTTTTTAATTTTTATTAAATCATAATTGTGTACATTGGTGCAATCATGGGGCACAATGTGCTGACTTTATATACAATCTGAAATATTTTCATTGAACTATTTAACATAGCCTTCATGGACTTTTAATCACTATATGAAGA
>CAUYRH010141860.1:0-38204 GCA_963574655.1 Perodicticus potto | reverse complement strand
GTGACATCACAGCTCACAGCAACCTCCAATTCCTGGGCTCAAGCGAGTCTCCTGCCTCCGCCTCCCAAGTAGCTGGGACTACAGGCGCCCGCCACAACGCCCGGCCATTTTTTGGTTGCAGCCGTCATTGTTGCTTGGCGGGTCCGGGCTGGATTCAATCCCGCCGGCTCAGGTGTACGTGGCTGGCACCTTAGCCCGTTGAGCCACAGGCGTCAAGCCAGGTTTTTGCATTTTTAAGAGAGGAAAATGAGATAGTACGTAGGTACTTAGGAGAATTCGATTGGAGAAACCTCTTGTATGTTTTCTTTCTTTTCTTTTTTTTTTTTTTTGCAGTTTTGGCCCGGGGCCGGGCTTAAACCCACCACCCCTGGTATATGGGGCCAGCACTCTACTCCTTGAGCCACAGATGCCACCCAATGTTCTCTTATTTTACGGGAAAGTGACAGGGGTATAGGGAAGAGGACGCTGAGCATTTGCACAGGGTCTTGCAGGCCCCCAGCATTGCCAAATCGCCTGAGCTCAGGAGTTCAAAACCAGCCTGAGCAAGAGCAAGACCCCATCTCTACTAAAAAATAGACAAACTAGCCAGGCATAGTGATAGGCACCTATAGTTCCAGCTACTTAGGAGGCTGAGGCAAGAGAATTGCTTGAGCCCAAGAGTTTAAGGTTGCTGTGAGCTCTGATGATGCCAGGGCACTCTACCCAGGGTGACAGAGTAAGACTCTGTCTCAAAAAAAAGCAAAAGCAAACAAACAAAAAATACTTAAGTCCAACTAGATACCAATCATGATAGGGCTTCCATAGTGGAGTAAAGGAGGATATTTTATAGATGAAAATATTGAGACCCTAAAAATGCTAGTGGTTTTTTCCAAGTTCAGATAGCAATTTCACTGAAGGAGCTGAGTTTCTGGTGCCCAACAGAGGTCTCAGCCCCACCCTCATGCTCTCTTCACTCCCTAGTCCTTCTGGCCAGGTGTGGTAGCCTCTAGACCCAGCTACTCAGGAAGCTGAAGAGAGGGCTCATATGAGTCCAGGAGTTTGAGTTTAGCTTGGGCAACATAGCAAGACCCCATCTCAAAAACAAGTGAACAAACAAAAAAGATCTGGTCTCCCCTTTAGCTTCCACTTCACAGCAGTTATCCTCTTCTTGTGAAGTCTGGTTAGCAAGAGTACAAGGTAAGTTCTGCTCTTTCTCCTGAACTGTTACAGATCTATTTCCCAAAATTCTTCTGTGGTACATGAAGAGGAGGATGAGCGTTCCTGCAGTGAGTCAGAAACACAGCTGTCTCAGAGACCTTCAACCCACCATCTCACAGAGGTCATTTATAGTCTTCTCCTTCCCCGGGTGTGGACTCCAGGGACTGTCCTACCTGCATGGCTGTCAGGTCCCTCTGCTTTCATTCATTCTTCAAACACCTTTGCAACACTCTTTGAGGTAGCAGCAAAGGTTTCCTTAGATTATTTATTCAGCACTGTGTGGAGCCTGTATGATTTGCCAGGTACTATCCCACATGCTGAGGACAACAGCAGTAGGAAGCCACAAAAATCCCTGCCCTCCTTGTGCTTATATTCTTGCTGGGCGGGGGATGGACACAAAAGACAAGAAGTTTAAAAAGTGTGTGTGTGTTGGATGGTGCTATGGATCAGAATAGGGGAAGGGACTGTTGGGGCTGGAAGTGAGGGGTGCCATTTTTAAAAACTGGTCTGGAAGCAGAGAGAGGGAGCCACGCAGATGCATGAGGAGAGAGGGCTAGAGATCTAAGGAGGTGCTGGGAAGCCATTGTGGTGGGATGGAAGGAGACTGAATTTTCTGCCCTTACACATATTACTTAACAGAGATTTATGACACACCTACTCTCTGTAGGGCTAGAGCTAGGCATGGTGGGGCATAGGAAGGTGATAAAGTGATCCCGGCCCGTAGGGGCTCAGGTCTGGCTGGGACAAGAAACAGAACGAGCAGCACCTGGTGTGTTGCTGCTGCTTGTAAGTATTCAGTGAGTGGACGAATAAATGAATTTTAACTATAGAAAGAAGTGTGCCCAAAACAGACAATAGAGTGCTGTGGCAGAGATAGACAAGATTATTCTAAGTGGAGGAAATCAGAAAAAGTATTCCGGAGGAGTAGCATTTGAGCCAAATCTTGGTATTTTTTAGACATGAAGGGAAAGGTGTGAGAAACATCCAAGTAGAGGGGGTGATGTATGCAAAAGCCGGGGCAGGAAGTCAGGCTTGGACAGGCCAGTGATGTGGTGAGAGCTCTGCTTCCCAAGGCCCCCTGAGAGCAGCGTGGCCGGGACTAGATAGGAGGCAGACCCAGCCAGGAAGCGGCTGCAGTAGCCCAGGCTAGAGGGAAGCCTAAACTAATCAAAAGAGGACTGCCTGTCGCGAGGCGAAGGGATTATGGAGATATAGTCAGTAGAGCTTTGCATGTGTGCCCAGGTGCCTGCAGGTGGGGGTCGGATCAGAGCGGGATGTGGCAGGCGCCCAGGCAGGAAGCCAAGGCAGAGTTTGTTTTAGACGATAGAGCTGAAACTGACCGCCCATCCACATGAACACATCCTGCTGGTGGTGAGGCCTCTACTGGTTTTGTATTCTTTTCCCTCTGAAGGAAAGCTGATCATAATCCTGGGGAAACCTGGGGTGTCCCCATGTCACAGCTGCTGGGTGACCTGTGTCACCTGAGCTGCGGTCTTTGTACAGCCTCAGCAGATGCTGTGCCTCAGGCAGGAGGTGCTGACTGAAGTTGGTGGCTCCCAGGGGAGACAGTTGTTTCAGGCCAGAGCTAAGAAGTGAGGACGGAAGAGAAGCCGCAGCCTGTGCATGCCACATAGTCCCTCTCAGCGTCCCCTTTCTGCCTCATCCCTACCCAACCCCTTCCTCCATCGTGGTTGGCTTATGCTTACTCCACAAACCCTTGTATCCCCCATGTGCCCCAGGAATGTGGTGTGACTCCAGAAAGTGAGAATCTCACCTTGTCATCATCAGGAGCTATTGACCAGTCGTCTTGCACAGGGACACCCCTCTCGTCCACAATCTCCTCTCCAGAAGGTACATGAGGGAGAGGGGAGCGGTTGCCTATCCTTCCCCTTAACTCGTCTATGGCTGCCCTGAAATTTCCTCTGGGAATGGACTTGGGAGTAGCAAGGTAATACCTGGAGTGTGTGACTAAATGGGCCGGCCTAAGAGACGAGGGGACTTGCTTTCCTGCGACAGAAAGATGGGTCAGGGTTTGCCTATGCTAGGGGAGTACTGGTTCTCTTAGTTGCAGCCCTGCCATCATGAAGTTTCCTTTAACATTATGAAAGGGAAAAGCAAATCTCTGGTCCCTGAATTTGAGTTCTAAGCTCCAAAACCTTAACCCTAAAACCTTTTTGGGGGAGGGCAAGATGATATACCTCTCACCGTCTGAGCACAGAGAGAGAGCTCTGTTCCCCCGGAGCCAGGCAGAAAGAAGCTCTGCCTGACCTCGGGCTCCTTCCTCCATTCCGTCTCCAAAGGCCCTGCCAGCAGCAGTCTGGCCCAGTCCGTCATGTCCATGGCGTCCTCCCAGATCAGCACTGACACCGTCTCCTCCATGTCTGGCTCCTACATCGCCCCTGGCACTGAAGAGGAGGGAGAGGCTCTCCCTTCTTCCCGGGCTGCCAGCAGGTACCCCTCAGAAGAAGGAGAGGTAAGGGAAGGGCACGGAAACCACCCTGGCTTCTCTGTGCTTTGTGTGCCTGTCCAAAGTGGCCTCATCCAAGGTCTGCTGGGCTAGGTTGCATAGCCCCCCAATGTGCTGGAAGGGGTACTATGCAAAACAAGGCTGTCCCTTAGACTGGCACCAATTTCATACTTAAGAAGACATAGTTTGGGGTTTGCTGTCGGGAAGGTTTGATAGGAGAACCTGTAATAACTGTGCCCTTTGGACTTTGTGGCTCTTTTGCAGGGGCTGCCAGCAGAGTCTCCAGAGAGCAACTTTGCCGGCCTCCCAGCTGGAGAGCAGGATGCGGAGGTAACCCAGAACATGGCTCCCCTTCCCACCGCTGGAGCAACTGCTGGCCTTGGCTGGGGATGCCAACATGGACAGGGCAGAAGAGCCTTCCTGGGTGGTGGGCTGGGGTCAGTTAGAAGTGGAGAGTGGGTAGAGATAAGGGCAGCCCCACTGGGCATCCAGTGAACAGGATGGCTCCAAGATGGTGGGTGCGGAGTGGGTTCAAGGGGGAACTTGTCCTGCCAGACCCTAGACTTTGAGAATGTGTCCTTCTTCATCCATCTGTGTTTACACAGGCAGAATGAGTCGCAGCTGCTCCCTGGCACTGGGCCCACACAGGCCTGACTCCAAGGTTTCTGCCTGCCCCCACTCAACTGTGCCCAAATAGGATCCCCATCCATCAGGCAGGCAGGACTGGGATTCATGTGAGAAGTACCCTGACTGCAGTGTGGGTGGAGTGTCTAGGCACCAGCTTGCAGTGTAGACTCTAGAACTTTTCCTGGACCCTGATACTCAAAAGTAATATCTGGATAGAGTTTGAGACTCTGAGGGATTTCTGAAAGTCTTCCAGTCTCATGATTTGCTCTTTGAGACAGAGTCACATTAAGTCACCACAAACTCAGACTCTTGGGCTCAAGCAATTCTTTTGCCTCAGCCTCCCTTGTAGCTGGGACTACAGGTGCCTGCCACAACATCTGGCTATTCTTTGTTTGTTTGTTTGTTTATTTAGCAGGCTGGGCCAGGTTCAAACCCACCAGTCCCAGTGCATGTGGCTGGCACCCTAACAACTGAGCTACAGGCACCAAGACATGATTTGTCTTTTCACTTAATAACTTTTATTGTGGCCTCAAGGAAACAGTACCAATGATGCTATTAACAAGAGGGTTCCTGGCTCCGTGCCTGTGGCTCAACGGGCTAAGGCGCCAGCCACGTACCCTTGAGCTGGCGGGTTCAAATCCAGCCCGAGCCTGCCAAACAACAATGACAACTGCAACCAAAAAATGGCCAGGCGAAGGCAGGAGACTCGCTTGAGCCCAGGAATTGGGAGGTTGCTGTGAGCTGCGATTTCACAGCACTCTATCCAGGGTGACAACTTGAGGTTCTGTCTCAAAAAAAAAAAAAAAAAAGTGTTCCTGACAAGCCATCCTGAGCACATTGGTGACATGGCTCAGACCTGACCCTGCTGCCCTCAACCAAGCATCCACACCTGCTTGGCCTCCCAGGCATTTCAGACATGGTGGGAAACGTGCTATTGATGTGGGCCCTGGAGTTTGATACCATGAGAGTGATTAGTTCTGCCTTTAGCCAATGAGTTTGCTCATTTTGCTGCTGGATAGACTCCAGGGTCTTCTTCTTTCCCAGGGAAATGATGTTATGGAGGAAGAGGATGGATCGCCCACACAAGAAGATGGTAAAACACCTGATCCTTGCTCCTGTTTATTGTATTTCTTTCTTGGGTGTTCTTTCAAAGGCAGATAAAAGGGTGCCCGTATGACCCACTGGCACTGCCCAGTTGAGGGGCTGTTGGAGGACAGGTTGTCTTCTTAATGGCATATCAAAACAAACAGGGCACTGACGACCTCAGTGACCTTCCCAGATCTTTCTGGGGTTCAGAGCCAAGGAAGTCAGGGTGAGGATGCTGCAGAAGATGCATATAACTCTGCGTTTATCTTGAGTGGGTTCTGAAGCCTACTGGGCAGCCCTGCCGCCAGCCTCCCTGCAGCCAGTTTCCACCTCAGTCCCTCAGAGCAGCCCACTTGTTGAGCTGCAGTAGCAGTGTCTTTGTGGGGAGGAAGGACCATTTGGCAGCTGGTCAGGTTTGGCTCTAATGAAAAAACTCGAGAGCCAGGACACATCAAAGGAACTAGGTCAAAGAATAGGCAAGAATCTTGTAGGCTGTTGGGATGGTTTTCCTACCATAACTCAGGCATCAGTTATGTCTTCAGGTGGAAGAATTTCATTTCCAGTAAGGCTAGAAGAGGAATGGTCTACAGAACAAGGAAGCAGGAAGAAGGTGGGCAGGAGAGTCACCTCTGTGCAGGGAACACTGATTCTTCCCTCTGTTGCTCCAAGGTATCTCCTACAGGGATACCTCCAGAACATACGTGTGCCCCAGCCCGGCTATAGACATGCCAGCAGATGTCATCAAAGTTGCTTCTGCTTTAGCGCTGGCCATTGCTTGGGGGGTGTCAGGAGGTGTGCATGCAGGCTTGATGGCTCCCGCCTGGCCAAGGAGCCTGAAGACAGGGTGGCCCCAGGGATGGGCTCCTTTGCTCCATTCCGGTCCCAGAGGGTTTGGAGCTTCCCTGTCTCAGGATGAGTGCTCCAGGCTCCAGTGTTACCTTTTGTGATTGTTTCCCCCAGAGAACATTTGCTTCTAGAAAGTTCTGTGGGGCCAAGTTGTCTCATCTGACGATTCCTAGCCCTCATGGTCAATTTATATGTTCTTTTCACCAAGAAAAAAAGAGGGGAACTTGAGAAAAAAAAATCACTTCTAAAACTTTTCCCTTCCCCTCTTAAATATCTGTAGATTTCTAGTCACTTAAAATGTACTCAAAATAACTCAATTCTCATAAGCAGTTAAGTCATAGTTTTGTGAATGTGGTCATTCTGATTGATATGCAAAATTATGGAACCTGAGACCTTTAGTTGTTATTTTATGTACTTATTTTGCAGAGACTTGTGGTCCTAAACACCCAACATATACCTGAAGCAGACACAGACCTGAGCAAGGTCCTGCCTGGCTTTCTCTGGTTGGTGCTGCCTGGTCTCCGCCCGGCTCTGCTCTCCACAGAGTTCTCAGCAGAGCCTGCATCTTGCAGCCTCCTTAGTGACCTGCCTTGTTAGGGGACAGCAGATGGAAAGGTGCCAGTTAGAGAAACAGAACAGGAGAGCTTGAGAAGACAGACATGCCCACACAATTTATTCCTTTTTTGTCCACTCTTTACCCACTAAATTGTTGCCATTTTTTTAGCATACGAGTCGACTTTTGTCTCCATCCTTAAGACTTTATTTTAAGGACAGCAAAACAGAGAGAAACACAGCCAGTCCCTCTCTAACTACATTAACTCCATTACAGGCCAGAGGACATGCGCATTTCTAGGTATGGAGTGTGACAATAACAATGACTTTGACAACGCCAGCGTGAAAGCACTGGACAATACACTGTGCTCTGAGGTCTGCTTACCCGGTGAGTGGCAGTCTGCTGAACATGAACTTGGTGGGAGACAGTTCTCTCTGCTCTTACCCCTGCTCTTACCCTGATACACCCATCTCCTGCCCTGCAGTTCTTGCCAAGAAGGTCCAGTGTGTACTAAGTGCTGGAAACCAGTTGCTGAAAAGAAGTGAGAGGCCTTGGGCTTTTTGAGAGCAATCTCTGCTCTGAGGGAGAATATTAGGATACGAAGAAATAGCCAAACTTCCTCTCTGTACGATTTGGCCTCATCTTGAATCCCTGCCATCACAATCTTGCCGATACCATGTCAGGTGGCCTGGTTTTATTTTCATCAACAGGAAGTTTGAGCAGATAAAACACCACCTCTCCATGAAGGTCTCAGAAAGACAGCCTGAGCCCTTTAAAACTGAAGCCCAGCCGGGCACAGTGGCTCACACCTATGATCCTAGCATTCTGGGAGGCTGAGGCAGGTGGACTGCTTGAGTTCAGGAGTTCAAGACCAGCCTGACCCAGAGTGAGAGCCGGTCTCTACTAAAAACTAGAAAAACTGGCTCGGCGCCTGTGGCTCAGCGGGCTAAGACGCCAGCCACGTACCTGAGCTGGCGGGTTCGAATCCAGCCCAGGCCCGCCAAACAACAATGACGGCTGCAACCAAAAAATGGCCAGGCATTGTGGTGGGCGCCTGTGGTCCCAGCTACTCGGGAGGTGGAGGCAGGAGACTCGCTTGAGCCCGGGAATTGGAGGTTGTTGTGAGCCGTGATGCCATAGCACTCTATCCAGGGTGACAGCTTGAGGCTCTGTCTCAAAAAAAAAAAAAAATAGAAAAACTAGCCAGGCATAGTGGCGGATGCCTATACTCCTAGCTACTTGGGAGGCTGAGGCAGGAAAATCTCTTTTTTTTTTTTTTTGCTCTTAAGTCATTTTCTCTTCCTTCTGTCCTGAAGATAACACCATGGTCTCTTAATCTTCAGTGAGGCTTCTCCTGCACAGGGCCAGGGAAGGCCCCCCTCCTGCCTGAGCATGGAGGAGCATGGAGGAAGAAGCATTGACTTCCATTGACTTCCTGAGCATGTGCCCAGCCTCCTGCCACTTAGGCCTGGACTGGGGCTGCTGGACCCAGGGCCCACATCACTCACTGCCTTCCTACCCTTGACCTTGCTTCCTTCTGTCCATTTGTCTTTCACATCAGCTTGTCAAATGTAAATCTGTCTGATTTATTTTTTAAACTCATTTGTCATCTAGAGTTGGTATGAAAGTTCATGTTCACTCTGCACCAACACTGTCCCCTCGCCTCTGCTTAGCCCAACACCAAGCTTGCTGGACTTGCGCACACCTGGGAGGCTCTTGCATAGGGCTATAAGCAAGGTTTTCATTTCTAGCGGGCAAGGTTGCGTATTATTCAATATATTAAGATTTCTTTTTTTTTTTTTTTTTTTGGCTAGGACTGGGTGTGAACCCACCACCTCCGACATATGGGGCCGGCACCCTACTCCTTTGAGCCACAGGTGCTGTCCAATATATTCAGATTTCTAAGAAAAATATTTGTGGTCAGGCACAGTGGCTTATGCCTGTAATCCTAGCACTCTGGGAGGCCCAGGTGGGTGGGTTGCCTGAGCTAGAACAAGAGACCCCATTTCTACCAGAAACAGGAAAACTAGCTGGGTGTTGTGGTGGGCGCCTGTAGTCCCCAGTGCTTGAGAGGCTGAGGCAAGACGATTACTTTAGCCCAAGAGTTTGAGTTGCCATAATCTATGATGCCACAGCCCTCCCCAGGGCAACAGAATGAGACTCTGTCTTAAAAAAAAAGAAAGAAGAAAAATATTTGCAAACTCTATTAATTTCTGTTCAACAAAAATGGGAATGCTTCTGTGGCAAAGCTGATGGGAAGGATTTATCTCTAACTAGCATCCTAGGTCAAGTGTTGGGTAAAGAGGCTATCTCTGCCCTTTGTCTATGGCCACTCCCTACTGGCCATCTCTTCTGGGGCTCCAGGAAAGAAATCTAGGTCCCTGCCCCCCTCAAGAGGGTGCCCCACTCACTCCTATTTTTTGGCAAAGGGAGCTAATGGGAGCTATTATAGCCAACAGTGCTGGTTGAAACTGAGCTTATTTCTTCTGCTTCCTCCTCTTCCTCACTCCCTCCGGCCAACCTGCTTGTCAAGATTTGTTCCACTTATGGGATTGAGGGAGGGGAGCAGGAACTAGAAGAAAGCAGCCGTGGGGGTCCTTATGATTTCAGAAGCCAGCTGTTTTGCGATGATACTGGGTTCACAGTTTGGGCCAGACATGCAATCAAATACTGTGACTGCTGTTAGGAGAAGGACTCAGTGTCCACTGTGTCCTCACTGATGATCTAAAGGCCTTTGGATCTCCCGTTACAAGAAAGGAGAAAGGGTATCTGCTGACTTGGCAAAATGTTTCTCTGGTTCTGTTAGCGTCACACTGGTAGTAAATTCTCTCAAAGTATCTGCTGGGTTAAAGACAGGAATAGCCTCTTTGGTAGGTCCCAAGGAACAAATAGGCCTCTTCACGCTCAGCTGCTCTACGTTCAAATTCCTCCCTGTGACGGAGACACACGCAGCCCATCTTGGCTCCTCGCTACCTCTGCAGCCAGGAGCCTGTCAGCACGGCTGCTCACACACCTGGTCACTGCCAAGTCTGCTTCTCTCTTCAAGGGGGCGCCACTGCCTTCATAGGGGCTGGTGGAAGGCCACACAGGATGCTCCCATGTGCTCTGAGAGGAGACACAACTAGTGGTGAGACTGAGAACTATCCAAGTCCCCATCCTCACCAGTCTGTTCAACACTTGTGAGGGGGCTTACCGGTGCCTATATCATTCCAGTTTTCCTCTTGTAAGAAGCTTCTGGGGCCAGGTACAGTGTGACTCACACCTGTAATCCTAGCAGTCTGGGAGGCAGAGGCGGGAGGATGCTTGAGCTCAGGAGTTTGAGATCAGCCTGAGCCAGAGAGAGACCCTGTCTCTACTAAAAATAGAAAAAATGGCGGCGCTCATAGCTCAGGAGGTAGGGTGCCAGCCACATACACCAAGGCTGGCAGGTTCAAATCTGACCTGGGCCAGCTAAACAATGACAACTGCAACCCAAAAAATAGCTGGATATTGTGGCGGGTGCATGTAGTCCCAGGTATTTGGGAGGCTGAGGCAAGGAATCGCTTAAGCCCAAGAGTTTGATGTTGCTGTGAACTATAACGCCATGGCACTCTACCCAGGGCGACATAGTGAGACTGTCTCAAAATAAATAAATAAATAAAAATAGAAAAACTAACCAGGCATCATGATGGGTGCCTATAGTCCCAGCTACTGGGGACGCTGAGGCAGGAGGATCACTTGAGCCCAAGAGTTTGAAGTTGCTGTGAGCTGTGATGAGGCCATGGCACTTTACCCAGGGTGACAGAGTGAAACTCTGTCTCAAAAACAATAAAAAGAAGTAGTTCTGGCTCAATGCCTGTGGCTCAAGTGGCTAAGGCGTCAGCCACATACACCCAAGCTGGCGGGTTCGAATCCAGCCTGGGCCCACCAAACAACAATGATGGCTCCAACCAAAAAATAGCCGGGCGTTGTGGCAGGTGTCTGTAGTCCCAGCTACGTGGGAGGCAGAGGCAGGAGAATTGCTTGAACCCAGGAGTTGGATGTTGCTGTGAGCTGTGATGCCAGAGCACTCTACCCAGGGCAACAGCTTGATGCTCTGTCTTTAAAAAAAAAAAAAAAAGGAAGTTCTGAGACTTCTTAGGCCCCAAGACCAAGGGGGAATTTCTGATTCTTCACTTGGTAGGTGGGAGGTGTGTTGTGAGACTGCTTCCAAAAGGTTCTTAAAGCAGTGAGAGCCCAGTGGGTGGATGAGGCAGGTGGCAGTAAGATTAGAATGGTGAGGCCACAGCTTAGTGCCTGGAGCTCAGAGGTGAGGGCGCCAGCCCCATACACCTGGGCTGGCAGGTTTGAGCCCAGCCTGAGCCTGCCAAAACAACAATGACAACTACAACAAAAAAAATAGCCAGGTATTGTGGCAGGTGCCTGTAGTCCCAGCTACTTGGGAGGCTGAGGCAAGAGAATCACTTAAGCCCAAGAGTTTGAGGTTGCTGTGAACTGTAATGTCATGGCACTCTACCTCGGGCGACATAGTGAGACTCTGTCTCAAAAAAAAAAGAATGGAGGCTCGGCGCCTGTGGCTCAGCGGGCTGGGGCACCAGCCACGTACACCTGAGCTGGCGGGTTTGAATCCAGCCCGGGCCCGCCAGACAATGATAACGGCTGCAACCAAAGAATGGCCGGGCGTTGTGGCAGGCGCTTGCAGTCCCAGCTACTTGGGAGGCGGAGGCAGGAGACTCGCTTGAGCCCAGGAATTGGAGACTGCTGTGAGCTGTGATGCCACGGCACTCTATCCAGGGTGACAGCTTGAGACTCTGTTTCGAAAAAAAAAGAACGGTGAGGCCACACTAAGTAGAGATGGTACTGCGGAATTTGGTGGCAGGATGTTGATCCGGGCAAGTGATGGTTGTATGAGAAGCTCTGGGTTGTGTGTGTAATGGTAAAAGGCAAATAATTTGTGTCTTTTTTAGTGAAAGTACAAACACAATTTTTAAATGACTATGTTATTGCACAGCAATACTTACGGAGACCTGAAATTTAGTTCCCATCTCTCTTTGAGCCTCATAACCCAAGACCAAGATGCTACTGGGAAAGTTTGCACTTCCTGGACACTAAGGAAAATTTTGAATTAAGTTTTTCTTTCCCTTAACTACAAAGGCAACTGAATTACTAGAGTCCTTAAACTTAATTAGTAGCTTGATAGAGGCAGGAAAGGGGTATCCCAAAATGTGCTTCCGAAATCCACCTCTAGAGGTCTCTTCACTCTCCCATTTCTGAGTTCCCAAAACAGGAGCTGAATGGAAAGTACCTTAGTCTACCTCCCTCCAAGGATTTTTTTTTTTTTTTTTTTTTTTTTTGAGATAAGAGTCTCATTATGTCGCCCTCGGTAGAGTGCTCTGGCCTCACAGCTCACAACAATCTCAAACTCTTGGGCTTAAGTGATTCTCTTGCCTCAACTTCTGAAGTAGGTGGGACTACAGGCGCCCGCCACAACACCCAGCTATTTTTGTTGTTGTTGTTGTTTAGCAGGCCCCGGCCGGGTTCAAACCCACCTCCTAGGTGCATGTGGCTGGCACCCTAACCACTGAGCAATGGGCACTGAGCCACCAAGGATTTTTTTTTTTAACTTTATTCAAATTAATATGAGAATACAATATTTAGGTTACATTATTCTCACTTCCAGGCCTCCAAGGATTTTAAACGTCTGAGCTCCATTTTCTTTTCTTTTTTTTTTGGAGACAGAGTCTCAGTATGTCGCCCACAGCTAACCGCAACCTCCAACTCTTGGGTTTAAGCAATTCTCTTGCCTGAGCCTCCCAAGTAGCTGGGACTATAGACGCCTGTCACAACGCCCAGCCATCTTTTGGTTGCCGTTGCCATTGTTGTTTGACAGACCCGGGCTGGATTTGAACCCTCCAGCTCCGGTGTATGTGGCTGGCGCCTTAGCTGCTGAGCTACAGGTGCTGAGCCCTGAGCTCCATTTTCTAATTGGAAGGTCCTAGATTCAAACAAACGAAATGATGGCACTCACTCCAGAAGGCTCCTCAGCACCCAGACTTACTCCCTGCAACCAGGCTCACTGTCCAGCGAGGCTGGGGACAGGGCAGCAGTGGGGCTTGACTGCGGGCTCCTCAGAGTCCTTTCCTGGAGAATGAGTGCTTCATTCTTGCTGCCGAATCTCCCCTCACCACAGAGTGTACCAAGAAACCAGGGAGAAAAGAGACTTCAGATGCAAGTGTTGAGTCTGTTCCACAAGGAACCAATTTTCGGCCCTGGCTAAGGCTTCTGGAATGGTAGAGTTTGTACCAAGGTTCTTTTGTGAATTCAGAGTCAGAACAGCTTGCTGGGCAACCTCTCAGTGCCAGCATTTCATGGTGTGCTGGTAGTGACAGCAGTGATATTACTGCTGTTTTTTGTGTGTGTCTGTCTGTCTGTCTGTCTGCTCTCTTGTTTACTATTTGCTTTTGGTCTTTCCTGCTAAACAGCTGCAATTTCGGAGTCCTGCCCCATAAACATTGAGGAATAGGTATGAGATCTACCAAATTATACAACTGAACAAACAGCTCATTTTATTTGGGGTTCCTAGCTTAAAAAGCTATATTACCGGCTCGGCGCCTGTGGCTCAACGGGCTAGGGCGCCAGCCACGTCCACCTGAGCTGGCGGGTTCGAATCCAGCCCGGGCCCACCAAACAACAATGATGGCTGCAACCAAAAAATGGCCGGGCATTGTGGCGGGATGCCTGTAGTCCCAGCTTCTTGGGAGGTGGAGGCAGGAGACTTGCTTGAGCCCAGGAATTGGAGGTTGCTGTGAGCTGTGATACCACAGCGCTCTATCCAGAGTGACGGCTTGAGGCTCTATCTCAAAAAAAAAAAAAAAAAAAAAAGCTATATTGCCTGACATTCATCTTGCCACACCTAGAGAGGAAGAAGCACCTTTGACTCATGTCCCAGGCTCCAGTGCCCCCAGAGAGTAAAGACCCCAAATTCAGTTTGGGTATGAAAGATGGGTACCTCAGATTTTCCTGTTCTACTCCCTTCCTTTTCTGGGATCCGTCACCACAAGGCTATTATTAGACCTTTCAAGAAGATGTTCACACCATAATAAGAAGTAACCAGTTTAGACCTGGCACCCTTGAAGGTGTCCTGGGCGGGCGTGAGGTTGACCTTGGACACTTGGAAGTGGCCTCCCTTAAGCTCAGGACTACACCGTACAATTGGTCAGCCCTATCACTGAACAAATCTTCTGTTGGCTCAGTCTCTGCCAGGCTGTGGTGTGCCACAGTGGGAGAACCAGAGCCTCTGCCCCGAGGAGCTGACGGTCTCCTGGAGGAGGCAGAGAAGGAAGTAGAGAGGCAGTTCAGGCCGTGGGGAGCACTTTGGAGCACAGCACCCTGAGCCTCCCCTGGCCCTGAGGTGCCTTAGAGGGGCGAGCCCTGAGAGACAAGGCTCAAGAGGCCTAGGGGAGCCAGAGGAGGAAATGCCTTCCTCACCCCAGGGCAGAGGTGGCTGAGGTCCTGCCTTTCCTCAAGAAGGGGATCTGGGGTCTGGAAAGCAGGAGGTGGTGGGGAGGAGACCAGCCCAGGTGCTTACTGAGCAGTCTGTCAGGGAGGCAGGCGCTGTGCCAGCACTCTCCCTTTACCGCAGTTGGTCCTCACAGCAACTCTGGGAGCTGAGTACTTGTCTCTCATTGGATGGATGAGAAAACCAAGGCTCGAAGTAAAGTGGTGTACTCAAGATCACAGTCAGCCCATTGTAAACTGGGAGTGAAGCCAGTTTGTGTGACTGCAGATTTAGTCACACCACTAGGCAGGGCGCAAACAGGAGATGGTGGCGGGTTAGATGCAGAGCACGAGAGAGAGAAAGAAACACCAAGAATGGACTTCCAGGTGGGTAGTGGGGGCTTATGCACAGTGGCAGCAGATGTGGGGCAGGAGGATGAGCTCAGTGGTGATATATGTGGAACCCCAAGGCTCTCAAGCGAATGTCGCCTGAGCTAATGGCCCCTGATGATAGCAAACCTCTACATGCTGCTTGGTGCAGTCGGAGGGGTGCCTCCCTCTGTCCTCCCACAGGGTGCCATCTTGTCCCAGACACCCTGTCGGGCAGCCAGTCCCTTCCTGCCCCACCTTGACTCCCACAGAAAACACTAACACTCTGGCCCGAACAAACCTACTTTTCTATCCCCAGCACTTCGTCCTGCCCTGATGAAAATTGCTCAGCTAGGCCCTGTCTCTGTGTCCTGGTCCCAGTGCATCATAGCATACAGACACTCTTCAAAACCAGTAATTATGGTACAAAAGTGTGTCCTAGGGCAAATTCACAAAACAAGGAACAGCTTTTGTGTCCTCTCTCTGGGAGCCACAGTGTCAGCAACGGTACCCAGCCCAGAGGGGCAGGAGCAGCCCCTGCAGCACTGTGCCTACCCCTTCTGTCTTTCTCTTGTTTCCTGTGACTTAGCCCATCTAGGAGCTTCAGCTCACATGCATCCCGCTGGCTTCTGCACCCAACTCTCAGGCTGCCCTACTGGAGACACTGACTGGACCTGGCCCAAGTTCTGACTCCTGTAACCTTCACTTTCTCTTTCCCAGGTACCTGGCACGCTGATGACAACATTGTCAGTCATCGTAACACGCCGCGCAGGCGCCTGTCATCCAGCAGCCTGGAGGACCCTGAGAATCGGCCCTGCATGTGGGGTCCGTTGGCTGTTTGAGAGCCCCAACTGCTGCACGGGGCTCCTTTCCCATCCTCATGTTTCATCTGTCCTCACTGGGCTGCTGGCCTCCTCGGCATCCTTACCGAGACACGTGGAGACCTTTTATACTCATGTGAAAGCTGGACATTAAGTTCGGCCTGCTCCTTCTCCCAACCTTGCCTCCTGTGACCGTGGTTCTTCCCCTCTCAAAAGGGACAGGAAGCCTCCTTTCCTTTCTCCTTGTGGACTGAGGTGGCCACTCAATGAACTGCAGCTCATGAGACCTTTGCAGAGACTCTCTGGAATGTTCCCACTATGTCAAGGTCCATGTGGAGCTGAGGTCCAAGGCTAGTTGTTTCTCACACATCGTTTTTCTCCCTAAGGGGCAAACCAAGAAGACTTGGAGTCTGGGCAGCTTTGTTAAAAACACCTGGCATTTTCTGGTCTCTGGCACATCATAACCAATTTGAAACCCCTATTTGGGGGTGGGGTGGGGGCTGGCCCCTGTGAAAAGGGAGAGCCACATTGTACTGTACGTGGAGTTTTTCCCTCCGGAAACATCAGGAGCTCCTTTCTCAAGGAAAAGAGAGATGGTGGCAACCAAAACTTGGTTAAAAAAATTAAAAATTCTTCCTCTAGTAGCAGAGGTAGTCTCCTGAGCCTCATGTGCCTCTCTGCTTAGGGAGAAGCCTTGAATCTGAGAATAGTGTTAAGATGATTACCCTTAAGGAGAATTTCTCCTGATCAGGTACATTCAGGAAGGCTTGGGACTCTATCCTGAGTGACACTTAAAGAAACACACTTGCTGACAGCCTCCATGTGCCAGGCACTGTGTGAAGAGCTGTCATATGTTGCCATATTTCATCCTGACCTCGGCCCTGGGAGGTGGGATCTTATCCCTATTGCTTCTAACTCTGCCCCCCCTTTTTTGCTTTTTTCATTTTTGGACCCGCCACCTCTGGTATATGGGGACGGCACCCTACTCCATGATCCACAGGCACCACCCTCTGCCCCCTTTTTCAACAGTCAAAGGAATAGGCTAAGAGAGGTGTGACCAGTGATTCTCAAACTGGTGCCCAAGATCCCCAGAGGCAGTGGTGGAGAGCACTGAGTTGAGCACAGGCAGCAGCATGGGGCCAGCGACAGTGGCTAGAGGTTGGGTCAGGGCCTTGAGGACCCTCCCCATTCTCGATGTGTTCCTCCCTTCACCAGAGAGGGGAGGTAGAGACCTCCACATGCCCATTACCAGTTGACAGAGATTGTTCCACTCATATCCCCTCTGCCACCCCAGTGTAAGGCACATACAGAAACCTAGAACAGCATGGCTAGACTCTTAAGTTGGTAGGTGCTGTTAAAACTCCTTTCTCAGCACTAGTCTAACCAATGGAGTCCGCGTGACTCTTGGACAGCTGTGCTGTCTACTGGCTTTAGGAAAAAGTGCTTGTTTCTCTGGGAGGCTGAGGCAAGTGGATCATCAGAGCTCATGAGTTTGAGACCAGCTGAGTTAGAGCGAGACCCTGTCTCTAAAAATAGCCGGACGTTATGGTGGGTGCCTGTAGTCCCAGCTATTCAGGAGGCTGAGACAAGAGAATCACTTGAGCCCAAGGGTCTGAGGTTGCTATGAACTATGACTCCACGGCACTCTACCAAGAGCAACAAAGTGAGAGTCTGTCTCATGAAAAAAAAAGGAGAGAGAAAGTGCTTGTTTGATGGAGCATGAGATTATCCTGGAAGCAAAGTTAATGACAACGGTTTGTAAGGTTGAAATATGGGAGAACCTGATAGGCTGTGCCCATGGGGTAGACTTGCTTAGGATTTAGAACTGTCACCCTAAAAGAGCTTTTTCAAGACCATTTCTAAGACCAATACCTTCAAAAGAGCCCAGACACCAGGGGGTTGTTTGCACCTTGTGTGTAGCCAGAGAAGCCAGGAGTGTGATGACTGATGGTTGTTGCTGCCTGGTGGCTGCGGCTCATTATCCTGCCCTGGTGGAGGGGAGCCTGTCATCTACCCTGTCTGGAATGCTGCAGTGGACTCTGTCAGTTCAGCCCCCACCTAATGTCCTTTCCTTCCCCCAACATTGTTCAGTCCCTTTCATAGTTAAGATTTAAGCCAATATAAGTTGAGCAATAACCCCATTTTCTGATTTCCTCTGAGTATGGGCCCAGAAGCACTAGGCAACAGGGAACTTCCCTTACCCTGGGGTGGTAGCACACAGACCCACCTCCTGACCCCAGCAGGTAGCATTTGCAATGTGATGTTACCTGAGAGGGCAGGGGAAGGAGCTGAGATGAAGGGGATTCAGGTAAACAGTAGCCACAGTGGCCAGGAACCCTAAGAGGAAGCAGTTATTGTCACCTTTTCCTGGAGGATCTGTGTCCTTCCTCCCAGTAAGTGCTCAGTCCTCTCCTAAGAAGAGGCTCAGAAAGATTCCTCGTGGCCTCACTTCCATATTGGTTCTCAGCTCCTGTTTTCTTTCTCTCCCCCCTCCTTTTCTCTGTCTCCTCTTTGTTCTCAGCTCTTTGGTGAGCAAAAATAGCCCATTTAAAGGGGTTGGTTTCAGTCAGCCTGAGGAAGGCAGGTCAGTTGCCAGCTCTTCTGCCCTAGTCTAGAGTCACATTGTCAAAAGTTCACCCAGAGAGAAGGGATGGAGCCTGGCTCCTCCCATGAGGGCACCCACTAACTGGAGGCCTGGGGCTCCTTCCTCCATGGCCAGGCTAGGTCTGTGCTCCCCATGGCCTTAAGGTGGTGTGATCCTGGCCTCTCAGAGCCTTTTTTCCTTCTACCCAGCTCCATTGCACCAGAGTTTATTCGCCGGCTTGGGGCATCTCCTGGGCACAGACCCTCATGCTTTTAAGCCTTCTCACTTGGGGAGTTAGGATCCTACCCACCTGGTGTTGGCACTTTGGTTGCTCACTGTGCTTTTTAGTGTACGCACACCAGTGTATGCATGTGTAAAGTGTTTATGCCATATGTGTACCCCTTGCTCCCTGGAGTACACTCGTGGGAACACTACAGCAGGGACATCAAGGACGCAATATTTATGGATTGCTGCATGACTCTTAAAAATAAAACCGTTTACAAGGAAAGGAGAACTATTAACTGCAGACTGGGCTTATGTGTGAAAATTTCTGTTCGACTTTCTCCAATATTCTCTAATATTTTTACTCAGGAGGATCTAGAGTTGGAGAAATGATAGAGGCAAGGGGTAGAGAAAGGCATGTTCTCCACTGTAAGGTGACATACCACTGCCTGGCTTTCTTCGAGGCCTTGCTGCCTGCCACTGGCTTCTCGGTGCTCCAGCTCCTGAGCAGAGGCTGAGCAAGCAACCCAGCCCCCACCACCGCCTCTGCGGCAGCCTTAAACCAGAGAACTTCCAACGTTGCAGCTCCTCAATAATTAAAGAGCAGGAAACCTGGTGACAGGAGGGAGGCCAGGGGAAGGGAAGAGGGCGGGCCATGATCCCCAGTGTCTCTCTACCCTGAGTCCCTGTCACTTAAAGATGGGCGAAATGAACGGGACAAAATGACCCCACTAGGAGAATTTGGCAAGTACGTGACTTTTCTGAGTTCTACCCACCCACAGCCTGTGCTTCCTCTGGAAAGGAGGGGCTGCACTTCTACAGAAGCCTCTGGAAAGACAGTTTAGGCGAACCTTGCTCAGGATTCGAGTAGGGAGGGAACTGCTTACCCGGAAACCCTGGATTACCCTCCCCGCCTCGGTGTGTCTGCGATCTGTGTGGCCGCTTCTCTGGACATGAGCGGCAGGTGGCATCGGAGAGTCAGACCTGCCTGCGGTCACCAGAGACGACAGTTAGGGTCTAAAGAGAAGGAAAGGCTGCAGAAACATGAGAAAGCGCCACTCACAGCGCAGGAGAGAGGACAAAACCCTCAAGGACTTGGTACCCGAGCTTGAGCCCGCTCCCGACCTTGGCCCCCAAGCCCTGGCTAGGTCCTGGAGCGGTCAGCGTCTCGGAGCAGCCAGGGCAGGAAGGGTGAGGGGGTGGGACTGGCGGTTCCCCAAGGTGAAGAACCGATGGCGGTTCCTGGGGCCTCGGGAAGGAATAGCGAACCGCGCGCTTCTCAGACCCCAGCGCGGGGCTCTAAGGCGGGAATGCACCGAGTCCCGACGCGGTGGCGGGTAGGGGGTTGGGTGGCGCGGGAGAGGGCGGCAGAAGGAGGGAGTTCGAAGAGAGTTACCGCAGAGAGTAGCAAGTGCCCGCGGTCGCCTTGGAGACGTACTGACCAATACCAGCAGCGGAAGCTGTTTATAGGGGCGGAGCGTCGCCATGGCAGCAGGAGAAGCCTTTGGAGCGGCTACTTAATGCCGGTCCCGGGGCCGCGGGCACTCAGAGAAGCGCCGTCGGGCGGGGGGGCGACGAGGGGCGCTGGCGGAGCCCTCGAGCTGGTGGCAGAGAGCCGCGGGGGGGTGGGAGGAACTTCTTCCAGAACCTTCCTCGGGACCGGGCTGCTCTCTGAGCCAGGTAAGGGACGGGGGACAGGGAGGGCTACAGGCCACCGGAGGGGAGGGCCTCGGAACCAGGCCGCTCTCCCATCGGTCCCCGACAATGCGGTGGGCCAGTGACCGCCATCTGAGGAATTAGAGGGAAACTCGCTTCCTGCTCCTACCTCGTAACTCTATGTTCTGTTCTCCTCCTTTCCCTTGACCGCCCCCCCAATCCTCATAGCCCTTCAACAATCAGACGACCTTCTCGCCCCCTGCCCCGTCGTTCTGGGCAGTCTCCCGGACTTTTCGCCCCATTTCCATTTGTTGTGGGGAGGAAAGGGTGCTGATTTCCTCGTCTTTGAGAGAAGGGGATAGACTCCTGTTCCCGTGCCCTCTTCCCTATTTTGGCTAACAAAACCTTGGAGCGGAAAGGGAGAGAGAGGCAGCTCTGGTGGGGTCGGATGCCAGGGCATTGCTTCTGTTTCCCAGATCTTGGCACTTCAAGACCCTGCCCAAGGATCTTTGGATCTCTGGTGGGGATAGTTTTAGAGAAGGTTCCCCCTTACACATACCCTCTCCTCTCGGGAGTGGGGTAAGAGTGTTCAGCTCCCACTGTGGTCCCCGCAGGCACCACATACGTATTTGGAGAGGGCGACCCCGGGGTCGCAAGATGGAAGCGCACGTCCGGAAGACAGTGTAACTGGAGCTGCGGGAGTCAGCGGGCCAGAGAGCGTGGCGGGTCACCCCCGGCTCAGCCGGTGGATGGTGACCGCCCCCTCGGAGAGTCGCGGCAGACATGGCGGAGAGCTGGCTGCGCCTCTCGGGAGCAGGGCCGGCGGAGGAGGTCGGGCCGGAGGGCGTCCTGGAGGAGCCCGACGCCCTCGATGACAGCCTGACCAGCCTACAGTGGCTGCAGGAATTCTCCATTCTCAACGCCAAGGCCCCTGCCCTGCCCCCGGGGGGCACTGACCCCCACGGCTACCACCAGGTGCCAGGCTCCGCGGCGCCTGGGTCCCCCCTGGCGGCCGACCCTGCCTGCCTGGGGCAGCCGCACACGCCAGGCAAGCCCACTTCGTCGTGCACGTCGCGGAGCGCGCCCCCGGGGCTGCGGGCTCCACCCCCCGACGACGTGGACTACGCCACCAACCCACACGTGAAGCCTCCCTACTCGTACGCCACGCTCATCTGCATGGCCATGCAGGCAAGCAAGGCCACCAAGATCACCCTGTCGGCCATCTACAAGTGGATCACGGACAACTTTTGCTACTTCCGCCATGCCGATCCCACCTGGCAGGTAGGGGAGGCACGAGCGGTGGCCGCTCCCTCCCCACTCCCTTTCTCCCCACACCACACTGGATTCCCATTCCAAATCTTCAGGCCATGTAGGTGCGGAGCAGCCGCCAGGGCCTGGGAGGGGAGGCCCAAGAGTCCAGTTCTTAGAATTACCCCTCTTTTGACTTCCAGAAGGGCAGAAGGGAGAATGTCTGGGGACAAAGGGCTACAGACAAATCAGGGGTACAGATTTTGAAGTTCTAGGCCCTAGAATCTAGGGGAAGGCACCTGCCATTCATCCAGCAGGCCCAGCCAAAGGCCAGGGCTAGACTATGTGCAGACACAGCCCCCTGGGGGAGGTGGTGGACTGAGGACACATTCTTGTCCCAAGTCCTAGAATTCCTAGACACTGCCCTACTCACAGACAGTATGCCAGGGCTGGACTCAGAAGCTGACACTGGAGCCTGGCTGAGAAGCCAGGCTCTGCATCCCACCTTTTTGCAACTGGCTTGGGGAATGTGTGTGAGAGAGTGCTTGTAGGGTGTGAAGGCGAGCTGTGTCTCATTGGAGGGCCATCAGGGCCCTTCCTAAAGCTTCCATTCTAGCTCCACCACCACCACTGCAACTCCTCCCCAGCTTCCTGCCTCCACCCCACCTCCCTGGAGGGACAATTACCTGAGCCAGGTACTTTCCACAAGGGCTCTGCTTGCCACATTGGCTTTGTGTTCCAAGTCTCCGGAACCTGGAACAGAGCAGCCAGGGGCCCAGGCCACCATGTAAACATCAAGCTTGCTGGGGGGCACTGTCCCAGCCCAGCACCTGCCCTGTTGTCCCAGCCCAGGACCCTGCCCCCTAGCATTGTTTGGACAAGATAAAACACCCAAGAATTGACACAGCAGTATGATGATGGGTTTGAGGCTGGGTAGACACTGCCCTGAGCATCTTCAGCCATCAGGACCAAGGGCAATTGGAGAAAGACATCCCAGCAATGCCTAGACTCTTCTCTGGGGCCCCCAAAGAGGGCAGGTTACAGGATCACATCATAATCCCAAACATTCCAAATGACCCCGGCGCTGGGGTAGTGCCATTTGTAGCCTCAGTGAGAAAGCGGAGACCCTACCCCCACCCTACCCTAAGTCTGTGCAGTTCAGCTTTTGGAAATGGGCCCCAGGAATGAGCACTATGCTCTTGGCTAGGTAATAATCAACTGAGCCTGGGTTGGGAAGAAGGGGCCGTGGGGGGTGAAGGCTCAGGCCAGGAGCTGGCTCTACAAACAAGGAAAGACACCAAACACACACACACACCCCATCCTACCCAGCCCCCTCCCTCAACCCACTCACTCCACAAACAGAGGACCAGCCAGGCCCAGGCAAGGGAGATGGCAGTCCAGGCCCTGGGGGAGCCCAGGGCTTTGGCCAGAGGCTGCAAGTGGCAGGATAAGGGAGAGAGGAGGAGGGCAGGTGACGGGGGTGGCACTGAGAGCCACCCTGCAGCTCAGAGCTCGGATGACTGAGCAGGCAGATATCCGGGCAACAGGGAACAAAAGCCCCCGACAGCACTCCAGGCTCCCAGTGCCCTGTGGCTGGTGTCCCAGAGCCACAGCCGCCTGGTTAGAGCAGGCAGTCCGTCCTCCTCTCCCCCTAATGCGTGAGGGTCACCCAGGAGCACTAGGTGCCACTTCATCACCAGGATCCATACTGATCTAGTGGTTCCTCTTTCTCTCTCCGTCTGCCAGAATTCCATCCGCCACAATCTGTCCCTGAACAAGTGCTTCATCAAGGTGCCTCGGGAGAAGGACGAGCCAGGCAAGGGGGGCTTCTGGCGCATTGACCCCCAGTATGCTGAGCGGCTGCTGAGCGGGGCCTTCAAGAAGCGGGGGCTGCCACCGGTCCACATCCACCCGGCCTTTGCCCGCCAGATCGCACAGGAGCCAAGTGCTGCCCCCTGGGCCCGGCCACTGACGGTGAACACCGAGGCTCAGCAGCTGCTGCGGGAGTTTGAAGAGGCCACTGGGGAGGCGGGCTGGGGCATGGGCGAGGGCAGGCTGGGGCATAAGCGCAAACAGCCACTGCCCAAACGGGTGGCCAAGGTCCCACGGCCCCCCAGCACCCTGCTGTTGACCCAGGAGGAGCAGGGCGAGCTGGAGCCCCTCAAAGGCAACTTTGACTGGGAGGCTATCTTCGATGCTGGCGCGCTGGGCGGGGAGCTGGGCGCCCTGGAGGGCCTGGAGCTGAGTCCGCCACTAAGCCCCACCTTACACGGGGATGTGGACCTCACCGTCCACGGCCACCACATCGACTGCCCCGCTACCTGGGGACCTCCGGTGGAGCAGGCTGCAGACAGCCTGGACTTCGATGAGACCTTCCTGGCCACGTCCTTCCTGCAGCACCCCTGGGACGAGAGTGGCAATGGCTGCCTTCCCCCAGAGCCCCTCTTCGAGGCCGGGGACGCCACTCTGGCTGCCGACCTGCAAGACTGGGCCAGCGTGGGCTCCTTCTTGTAAGAGGCCAGGCCCCACCCCACCTCTGGACAGTGCCCGAAAGACAGCCCAAAACTGCCCCCCCAGCACAGGCCCACGGACACCCCACCGCCCAGGCAGGGGCTGGGCCAGGTCTCCCAAGCCTGGTGTCATGAGACCACATGGCCACCAGCCCCTGCTGACCTCAGAGTTCAGCCCAGGAGGCTGAGAACTGGGGGCCCAGGACCAGAATTGTTGCCTCCCCACCCAGCTCCCTGTACGCCAGTGTTTCATTGATCCATGTCTCCCCTGCTCCAGGAACCCGGGAAAGGGCCCTGCACCTTGAAAGCTGAGGCCTGGGGGAGGGGGGGGCCTTGACCAGGCTGGGGAGGAACAGAAAGGGCCCTCCCCAGAGTACCCAGACTCCCTCTTGCTTCCCCAGGTCTCTATCCAGAGAAAGTTCCCAGGTACAACAAATGCTAATTAGGTGACAGCAAATTAACCCCCTGGAGGCCTCTCCCTGGCAGAGCCTCCCTGGAGCCTGGGGGGCAGAGGCTGGACTAGGAGAGAGGGGCAGAGCAAGGACACAGAAATGAGGGGAGCACAGGATGGGGCATGGAAATCTTCCCTCAGGCCTCAGGGTCTTGGCCAGGCCCCATCCCCAGGGTAGCTGTAAATGGCAAATCTTTAAGCCCAATTTGAGACTGAGATCAGCATGAAGTTGAGGTTCTGAGGGGCTGGGGCAGGGATCTGGGGGAGAGGGTGGGAACAGCCAGACTAACTTAGTGTGTGTAGCTGTAGCTGAGGCTTAACTGGGAGGGGCACCGAGCTTGCTGGAACCACTGGGACCAAGGAAGGGGGAGCCCTGGGCCCCTGCCTGTTCTTGTGGCAGGCAGACAGGCAGGTGTGCCTTGCTCCACCCTAACCCCCTGGGCTGCAGCCCACATCCACCCTCCTGCCCTATGGGGCAATTTAACCTTTTTCATGGAAAGTTATTTACAATAAGAAATTTTTAAAAATAAAATTTTTAAAAATCTGAAAACGGACCTGCTCAAAACTTTCTTTGGGAACAGGTAAGGGCCCAGCCAATGTTCCAGAAGGAACATCTGACAGCTTGCAGAGACCTTGACGAACTCCCCACAACTTCAGTAGCCTTGGAAGTCCCCAGCAACCTAGGCTCCAGTGCCCCCATCTGCCTGAAGAGGAGACTTGTGCCTGGATCAGCGGGAGACAAGGGGAGGGATTCCGGCCCTGCTCCGCCCACATAGGGACTCACAAAGGACCATGCAGCTCCCCACCACCAGGCCCCCCACTGCGAGGGCCTGCCTGGGCTCGCAGGCCTGAGCCTATCTCCAGTGCCTCCCTGCTTCAGTCCTCTCCTAGAGGGACCAGATAGAAGGTCACGGGCCTCAGCCCCAAGGCCCCCACTTCCCACTCTGATGTGCATTCAGCCAGTGCAGGCTTGGGGAGGAGGTGTTCAGACTCTCTCCCCGACTCATACCAGCAGGTCCACGGTGTGAGGGACCAGACTACCAGAGTCCTGGCAGGGAAATGGAGGCACAGACAAAGTGTGCGGTGGACACTCAGCCAGCACCTTTCTGTCCCCTCCCCCTAGCTTTGCCTGGGATTTACCTCTCCATGTAACACCCCACCCTGCCACTCACACTCTCTCCCTGGTGCACAGCACTCCCCAGCAGCTTCCACTCCACGCGCACACAAGCACACCCACATGCGTGTGCCCACACACACAGGGGGACAAAGAGGCATTGCCCTGAGCCTCCATGGACCCCTTTCTCGCGATGCCCCTCTCTTTGTCCTCAAGGTTGGCTCTAAGCCAAGCTGGCATTCCCCTGCTAACTCGCTGCTTTCACTTGCTAATTATTCCAAATATCCCAGAAGGGCACACACACACACACACACACACACACTGCAGGCCTTACTGAGCCCACCCCCTCCACAAGGCAGGCTGAAGGGACTGCCCCAGCCTCCACTCTGCCACCAGGCAACTCCCCCCTTTCTATCTCCACATACACCCCCTCCTCTCCATAGACCCCAGTGTTGGGGGAAAGAAGTGAGCTCCGGCCTTCCCCACTGGTCTCCAGGAACAGCCTCCAGCCCAGGCGAGGTGGGAGCACCCTGAATGGACAGATGGGGCATGTCACCATGTGCCCAAGGCCCATAATGGGGGAAAGAGGGACACTGTCAGGGGCAGGCAGAACCGCCCATTAAGGGATCATGAGGCCCAAGAAGCAGAGGTTTGCCCCTAGCTGCCAAGGCAGTCACCGCAGCTCCAGAAAATTGAGAAGGGGGAAGCATCATCATACTTAAAGGTCCCCAGGCTTCAATGAGCCCAAATTGAGAGGGGGCCCTGGAGAGGGCTTTGCATCCCCTTTCAGGAAGCATGTTGGGGAGTGGGAAAGAGAGCCTTGGAGCCTGTCCCTCAGCAGGGTAGCATTTTTTTTTTTTTTGAAAAAGGTGTTTATTTACTTATTGAGTCAATGTAATCCCAACCAAAATGTGTTTTGCACCATGTGACAATAAATTACCAACCTGATGCCCCAATATACTAATACTTCAGTGTGTATTTCTTTAAAACAAAGACACTTCTAAACCCAAGTAAAATCATTAAAATCAGGAAATGGACATTGGCCTGATTATCCCATGGATTTTGCAGACTGCCCAAGCGGTACTGCTGTGCCGGCAGCTGCCTGCAGGATGGCACCATCCATTCACTGTCCTATCCCCTCTGAGCTTGTGGCCCATGACTCAAGATCTCTGGGCAGGTTCTGTGTCTCCTCTAACATGCAAGCCCCACTTTTGAGGTGACCAGCTCCTGAGCCACTTCATTCTTCAGTGTTGGGGCTAGACCCTACCCAAGGCAAGGAGCCACCATCTGTCCCCTAACTTCTTCCTTTTCCCCATTCTCTGCCCTCCCCCTTCCTAGCTACAGATCTCCCAGCTAGGAATGCTGTGGGAGGAAGGCCAGGAGTTCAGACCTTGGGGGACTCCCTTCCCAGCCCAGAGCACATCCTGTTCCACTGGAAGGCCACCTGGGGCCCAGCGACTCTCAGGTCAGGAAGACCCCCAGGGATCCCCTCAACCCCTTATGCTCTGCTGGAGTAAACTTGCCAGGTTCCTTGCTGAGCAGGGGCTACTCTGGGGCAGGCGTGGCTCTCCATCCCCCAGTCCCCCACCTGGATGGACTTGCAGACAAAGAGGGTGAGCTGGAGGGGGAAGGAAGGGGCTCAAAAACCAGGTACAGTTCCCACCTGGGCTGAGGCCCAAAGGTAACAGGTGTACCTAGACTCCTGGCAGGGGGCAGTGGGCTGGCCCGTGGGCAGGCCTGGGCCTGTCTGGAGTAGGGGTGTAGGGAGGGGCCCAGAGGGCCTGCCCTGTTAACAATAGGGTGGGAGAGGAGCCCAGCCTCCTGCTGACACATTCCTGTTTGATGAGGAGGAAAACACAGGTGACAAGGGAGGGGAGGCACCTGGAGCAGGAGAGGGGGCTTTGTGGACCACCCATGCTAGGGTGTTTGTGGTATTAGAGGTGTTAGTGGGGGGCAGGTGATGATGAGGTGTCTAGAAGCCTGGGAGGTTGGGGGGGTGCCTTCCTCTCAGAGCACATGTGTCTATGTCCCCCCAACTCTGGCTCTCAAGTGAAACAGGTCAGAGCCACCAGGCATGCTCAGACCTGAACTTTCCCTGCGTGTGTCAGACACAGGTAGGGGGTGACTGGAAGGATACTGTCCCCCAGAAGCCAACCAGCCTGAGCTAGCTGGGCAAGGCAAGTAAGGGGCATATTAACTGACAGGAAAGTCAGAGCCGAAGGCCCCCTGCCGGCCCCTCCAGCCTCTTGATATAGTCCTGAACTGACCACCCTCCTCCCTCCAACCCCCCTGGGGCCACATCACTCTGTCCTGAGGGCAGGATAGACTCAGACCCCAGGCTCTCTTTCACTCTTGAAGGAAGCAGCTCTGAGCTCCCATGAAAATGAGAGTTCCTGGAACTGGAGAGGGTGAGCTAACACACCCCACTCAGCCCACCTGCCCCAGCAGCCGCCTGAGTGCTGCTGTTTGCCCAGGGAATTAAGCTGAGGCCGGAGGTTTCTGGAGTTCTCCCCTGGTCCAGCCAGCCACAGGCCCTGTCAGTGGCCCTGCCCCCAGCCTATCCTGCCCCCTTCCTCCCTAACCCTGGACACCAAGCCTTGTCCCCATCCCCACCTAGCCTCAGAGTTTCCTCAACTTCCTTGAAGTGAACTTCGCTAGGAGTTGGCCTAGAGCATAGGGGAGGTACTGATGGAGACACAGGCCCTTGCTCGTGAGCCCACAGGCCCACAGCCCCTGTAGCAGCTAAGCTGTCTGTCTTGTTCGTTTCTACATTTGAAGCATCAGACACAGTGCCCAACTTGTTGAGTAGTTCTTGAAAGCACAGATGATGAATGAATGAAGGTGGTGCCCGGCTGATCAGTAAAAGGTAGAAAAACAACAAAGCAGCCTTGACAAAATACTCGAGATAGTCTCCATTCTCTGGGCTTGAGACATTCTTGAGGCAGGGCTTTGACCCAAGGACGCACAGAGGCTGGAGAGGAAATCCCCACACTGACCTGCTCTGGAGACAAGTGACGGGCCCATTTGTGACACTGTGGGTTTTGGTGCCTCACGTGCCTCACCTGTGGTGGAGGCAGTGGGGGCTGTCAGTGCCCTCGAAGGCTGCTGCAAAAGGGGTGAACCAGGAGGAGAGAAGACACTGGTCAAGGAAGAAGGGACGGCAGAGGGAGGCCTTCTTCACTCTCATCTGTCCCCTTATCCATTCTCCTGAGCTAGGTTCCCTCCAGTCCTGGGAGTGAGGACCCCAGAGGGCCAGGAGGCAGGACTGGTGAGGACAGACTGGCATTCGAGACCCCCACCTCTTTTATTACCCTTCCAAATGCATAATATTCGCAATGAGCCTTCTACCTGTTTGTATCCTATTCATAAGGTCACCAGGACAGAGTTGTATCCAGCCCAGTTGTCCCCACCCCACTGTGTACCAAGACTGGGCCCTGGGCCCACCAAGGCAGACACTTTACGAGTCCGCCCAGGCCCAGTGGTCCAGGGTTCTGAGGGTGGGAGCCCTGGGAGGAGCCTGAGAGCCCCCATGCCCCAGTGGGTTTTCTGGCTAATGATTAACCCTGGCCTATGGAGAGGACTGACCAGATAGATGGGGTGGGATGGGGTCTCACCAGGCCAGGTGAGGTGGAGGAGGTCCTAGGGTGCAGGAAGCGTCACCGAGGATCTCACAGAGGCTTGGGACTCACAGCCCACCCGTGCTCCCCTCCCCATGCTCCTGGGCTCCCTAGTGCATGTGTGGGCTTCACTGGAGGGAGTGGGACATGGTGAATGTCTCACCCGGAAGGAATCCAAGCAGGGGAGGGCAATCAGCCAGACTCTCCCCAACTGGGCCCAGGCAGAGGTGGGTCATGAAGGGGGCACTTCCAACTCCAGGCCCTCACCCAGCACTTGAGCTTTAGGCTCCATGCTCCCAGTCCAAGGAGCTCTTGTCTGAAGGAAGGGTTTGGGATGAAACTGGGGGCCAGGGCCAGGGGTGGGGGGACAGCGGGAGAGGAGAAGGATGAGCCACTGGGACACCAGGTTCCATATGATGCAGACTAGAGAGTAGGCCAGGTACCCTCAGTTTGCAGAGGAGCACACCTGTCTCCAGTCTGCCCTGGCTCTGGGACTGAGTGGCCCAGGGCCTGTCCATGCCTCAGTGTTCAGCGTGGCCCTGGAGGGGGAGCACACCCTTCCTGAGACTTGAACTTTGGCCTCCCAGATCCCTCCACATAGAAGACCTGTGGTGACATCCAGTGGGACTTGGGAAGGGGATTTAGGGACTAAAACAAGAAACGAGAAGAGATGAGGCACAGACACAGAAGACAAAGACGTAGCCAGAAAATGAAAATTAATGCAGCCCCAGGAAACTGAAGGAGTTTGAAAGAGCAGGCTGAATTCAGGTTCTTGCTGAATTCAGAAATGGATGGATAACTACATGAATTTAAAATGGAGGCGAGGCTGGAGGCTGTGGTGGTGGCTCCTGGTCTACAATCCCAGAACTAGCACGTTGTGAGGCTGAGGAGGTAGGATCATTTGAGGCCAGGAGCTGGAAATCAGCCTGAGCAACATGAGCAAGACCTGGTCTCTACAAAAAGTTTTTTTTTTTTTTTTTTGAGACAGAGCCTCAAGCTGTCACCCTGGATAGAGTGCCATGGCATCACAGCTCACAGCAACCTCCAATTCCTGGGCTCAAGAGAGTCTCTTGCCTCCACCTCCCAAGTAGCTGGGACTACAGGTGCCCGCCACAATGCCCGGCCATTTTTTGGTGGCAGCCGTTATTGTTGTTTGGCGGGTCCGGGCTGGATTAGAACCCGCCAGCTCAGGTGTACGTGGCTGGCTCCTTAGCCCGTTGAGCCACAGGTGCCAAGCCTCTACGAAGTTTTTTAAAACTTAGCCAGGCATGGTGGCATGGCTTGTAGTCCCAGCTACCCAGGAGGCTAAGGAGGGGAGGATCACTTGAGTCCAAGAGTTTGAGACTTCTGTGAGCTATGATCATGGCACTGCACTCCAGCCTGGGAGACAGAGCAAGATTCTGTCCTCCCCCCACCCCCGAAAATGGAGTGTAATTGGGAGGAAGAAAGGAGACTGCACAGGCTTTGGGGTATCTTTTGTCGGTCACCTCAGATTATTCAGAGGAGACATCATTGGCAGCTGGATACAAGAAAGTTACAGGAGATCGATCCAAGGCCAAGACACAGTCATAGGGAGCACAACGACGAGGGTCAGAGCTAAAGGCTGGGTACACAGACTCATCCAGAAGAGAGGACAGAGAGCAGGGACAGAGCCTTGACAAGGACCATTATTAGCAAACCAGGCAGAGGACCAGGGAAGAAGAGCCAAGACAGAGAGCGAAGCCGAGAGCCCCAGCAGTCAGGAGCCTCAGGAACTCAGGCAGGGGGAATGGCTGCCTTTTCCTGACCTCCTCCCCCTCAACCCTGAGCCACACCTGTTCCCAGCAGGCCCTGCCCACTGCCCTGCAGGGAGAGGACAGTGCAGGAGAGGCTGGAAGCCTGCACAGGCCCTGGAGGTCCCCATGGCCTTCCACAGGGCCACTTCCTTAATGTGGTTGAAGCACTGGCCAGGTATAGTGGCTCACACCTATAATCCCACACTTTGGGAAGCTAAAGCAGGAAGACTGCTTGAGGCCAGGCAGGAGTTTGACACCAGCCTGGGCAACATAGTGAGACCCTGTCTCTACAAAAAATTTAGAAATGATGCCAGGTGTGGTGGCTCCTGCCTGTAATCCTAGCACTCTGGGAGGCCAAGGCAGGTGGATTGCCTGAGTCAGGAGTTTTAGAACAGCCTAAACAAGAGTGAGACCCCATCTCTGGGTGTTGTGGTGGGTACCTATAGTCCCAGCTGTTTGGGAGGCTGAGGCAAGATGATTGCTTGAGCACAAGAGTTTGAGGTTGCTGTGAGCTATGATGCCACAGCACTCTACCAAGAGAGACAAAGCAAGACTGTCTCAAAAAAAAAAAAAAAAAAAGTAGAAATGAGCTGGTGTGGTGGTTCATGCCTGTAGTCCAACTACTCAGTAGGCTAAGATAGGAGAATTGCTTGATCCTAGGAGTTGGAGATTATAGTGAGCTATGTCTGTGCCACTGTACTTCAGCTTGGGTGGCAGAGCAAGTCTCTGTCTCAAAAAAAAAAATAAATCCAAGAAAACTGAAGCAGTAAAAAGACTGATTGCAAGTTCAGCAAACAGGGGCAAATTTTGGACTTTCTTGTAAGGCAAGCTAGCCTTCTAATTAGAGGGTGGTAAAGACAGCGTCTCACTATGTTGCCCAGGCTAGTTTCAAACTCCTGGCCTCAAGTGAACCTCCTGCCTCTGCCTACTAAAGTGCTGGGATTACAGGCTTGAGCCACTGTGCTTTGTCCTTCTTAAAAGAGGAGGCAGGGACATTCAGCAGGGTGCAGAGAGGAAAGGAGTTATAGGCAGGAGGAAGAAAGTGGGCCAAGACATGGAGGTGGGAACCTACTGGCTCACTCAGGCTGCTGCCAGCCACACAGTAGTGGGACGGTAAGGAGCATGTGACCCTCTTAGGTCTACTTCTGGCCACAGCACTGCAATGACTTCCCTCATCTCCGGATGGATTTCATGCCCCCTAAGCATGACTCCTGCTGGCCGCTCATCTTCTCACTTACCCCTGCCCTCTGCCACCAGTCAGACTAATATATTACTCAGAATCATTATTTTCACTTTTTCTGCCCTTAACCCTGTCCTCTTACCTTTAACGACCCCCATCCCACTCTCCCCTTCACCTAGGCGACTCCTTTTAGGACTTAGTTCTGGGGTCACATTATCTGAGTCCCCAACCCTGGCACCCCCACCTGGGTTAGGTGTGAGCTCTGGGGTCCCCCAGCATCCTGAACAGAATGCGTGTTGATGTCCCTGCCTGCCAGTGGAGCTCATGTTCACACCTACATCTCCTGTCTCCAGCAGGAGCCCGGGACTTTATGACTGTATGATGGCTGAGAGGAGGCCATTGCATCAGTTGGCTAGGCTCTGAAAGGCCCCCGGCTCCAAGTCTGGCCTTGGAGAGCTATAGACCCAGATTCCTGGAGGGGCAGGCTGGTGAGCCAGACTGGTCTGTTTGCCCTCTTTGTGGGAGGCAGGAGCAGCCAGAGCAGTCCTCCATCATACAACAAGGACCTTTAGTCTCCAGGAGGCCTTAGGAGCCTTCTGGTGTCACCTACAGATGAGGAAACTGAGGCACGGGGAGAGGTTGCAGCTCTAAGAGTGCAGGCATGAAGCTGGCTTCTCCTGGGCACTTCTGGTTGAAGGACCCACCTGGATGTCTGCCACTCTCCACTCAGCACATTGGCAGTGTATGCCTGCCCTGTTGATGAGGAGCTCCAGGAGGGCAGAGGCAGTGCCCAGTTCCTGTGGCACCTGTCAGGAGTCAGGTATAATGTACAGTTTGTGCTCAACAGAGCGGGACAGAATGAAAGGGAGGTGGCAGGTCACACCCCACTTCTCACAGTGACTTATCAACAAAGCTAGACCCAAAGGCCAGTTTTCCGCTGGGCAGGTGGGGGTCAAAGGCAAGGCAGCTCAGACCCATCCTGCCTGTCCTCAGGGACCCCAGGCCCACCTCCCAGCCCAGCCCTCTCTGCTCTGGCCTTAATAAAAAGCCCCTATCGAAGGTCTCTAATTGTGTGTGGCATCCTGTCTGGTAATGTGCACAGTGAATCATCTATGCCTGTCTCTGGCCCTTCTCTGCTCATTCATTCATTCAACAAATCTCAGATAGGAGGGCCCTTCTGTGGTGTGAAGGGCACACAAACACATACCACAAGGGCAAATGGGTCCCAGGAGTGTGCTGGGACTCCCTCCAGGGTCAACTCTGCACCAGGGCCACTGTCAAGTCAGGGAACAAGGCCTCCTGGTTTCCCATTGCAGTGGTGGGATGCATCAGCACTCAGCTTAGGGTGAAGGTGGAAACTTGGTCCGTGGCATGCTCAGGGGAGGACTTCCCTACGTCCTGCCCCCAGCCAGTAGCCTGAGTCTTCTAATTATGGCTCACCACACTGTGTATGCCTCTTCACTTGCCAGCCCCAGGCCACTCTTGCCCCATGGCCCACCCTTGAGGCTCCCCACCAAATACAGTTCAACCTTAGCTGATGTCTGGGTCCCCAGGCACTCTTCTCCTACTCCTGCCAAACTTAGCTCTCCTACAGGGACACCCATAGCCACTTCCCTACCTCCCAGCACTCCACAGGGCTGGTTCCTCTTCCTGAGATCCCACTTCCTTCCTTCAAGATCCCATCCACACACCTGTGCCTCCAAAGGCCTCAGTGATGTGCCCACATGGCGTGGCTGTTTCTACCCACCCTACATCACACCGGCTTGCAGGGCACCCCAAATCCCCTAATGCTTCCAAGAAAACTCTTATCTGCAACCTTGGCGAGCAGGAGGGGAGGCCCTGGAGGCCCTCCTCCCTCTTCCTGCAAGTTCCTGAACAAATTAATGAACCTGCCTGCCCCTGACCAGGAAAGGACCCGGCTCCTTCTGACGAGGGGCACACTTGGAAGGCCTGGGGCCTCCTAGCTGTAGTCCCTGCTCCTCCAAGCCAGACCAGGCCGGGGATGCTCGCCTCCGGGGCGGCGCAGTAGCGAAGACGCTGAGTCACCTTCCCGGCACGAGGCCCCGGGGAGACTGGCCTCCGGGGTGCGCCTGGGCCTGCGGGCCGTGGGGCGCGGGGCTGAGGGGCGCGGTTCGCGGGGCAGCACGGCCCCCTGGCGCCCCAGGGAGCGTGGCTGCCGGCCGAGCCCCGCTTTGCGGGCCAGTTAGGAGGAACAGCAGGAGAAGGAAGAGGACTGGGAGGCTGCGGAGAAGCCCCGAGCGGGCTGCCCCGACTGGGGGTGTCTGCGGGGCTCCCTGCCACCACTCTTCCCGCGCGTCCGTTCCCACGTCCCGTCTGGACGTGTCTCTTGTCATGTGCCTCCTCTGGTCCACGTTCCTGTCCTCTTCAGCTCCCCTTCCTGCCCCCCATCCGTTCGCACCCATCCCCGGCCCCTGGGCCTCTCCCCCTTCCTGGCGTCCCCGGGCCCTTCTCGGAGGTTCCAGGTCCCAAGGCGCCGCGTAGGCAAAGGATGGTGCGGGCGCCCCCTCGCGGCCACCTTGCGCCTGGGGGGAGAGGGGTCCCCGCCGCCCTGCCTGCCCGGAGGGGTTCCCGGTGGCCGGCGCTCGCGGACCCTCAGCCCAGCTCCCGGGAACACAGCGGCGCGTACCAAGACCCTCCCGGGGCTCTGGAAAGTCTAGGGAGGCATCAGAGGAAAAGGAGCCTGAGGCTGGGCCGGGGGAGGTGGAGATAAAAGGGAGAGAAGTAGCTCTCCCACTTCCTCCCGTGTCCGTGTCCCTGGGGCCAGCACCGGGACATGCCAGGAAGGCCGTGTCCGAGAGGAGGGGCGAGGTAAAGGGCGAATGTGTGTGTAGGGGCAGGGTGAGCACGCGCTGGAGCAGGGGCACAGACGGGGACTTTAAGCTGAGAGACCCCACACACACCCTGCCCGGCTTCCTGCCAGCTCTCAGCGCTGGGACCAGAAGCGGCCTCCTCCGAGCTGGGCCGAAGAAAGCTTAACTCAAAAGCTAAGGGGATGATTTCCTCAAGGGGTGGTCACTCTCCAAATCCAGCCAGCAGAGAGCCTCCTGCCTGGTGGCCAGTGTCAAGCGTACGTCCAGCTGCCACCATCCTCCAGTGTCCTGCAGACAAAGGTTCATCAGGTCTAGGGACAGCCAGGGCTGTGGCTTTACTTTTGTAGCAAAGTAATAGCTAGTGCCTCCCTGACAGATTTTGTCATTTCTTTGCCCATCTCCACTCAGATTCTCACCAACTTTAGGATCTAAAAGGCCGTAGGCCAGACCTAGGCCTTAGGGATCTCCTTAGGAGTCCAGCTCTTGTAGCCTGGAGGTGCATCTTGCCAGGTGGGACCATGACTGCAGCGCCCAGGCCCAGTGGGGAGGCCATTCTTTCGTTTTTTTTTGTTTTTTTTTCCTCAGTTTTTGGCTGGGGCTGGGTTTGAACCGCCACCTCCAGCATATGGGGCTGGTGCCCTACTCCTCTGAGCCACAGGCACTGCCCAGGGGAGGTCATTCTTGAAGATCAAGGAAACTAAATCACCAGGGAGTGATGCTGACTCCTGGGTGGGTTGTTTAAAGGCAGGGGCACAGGCTCCAGCTGTGGGGACATCTGGGTAATACCCACCTTTCTACAGACCTGGGTATGTGTGTACAGAACCAGCAGCATGCCCTGCTCATGCTCCTGTGGTCCTGGCACCAGCCTGAGCCTTTGTGACCGTCACCTCCTGAGTTTTCACCACAATCCCTGCACATCTTAGGAGGGCTGGGGGTGTGTGTAGTATTATTGTCCTTGCAGAAGGAGAAACTAAAGTGCAGAGAAGTGTCTAGAAGGTGCCCATCCAGGCCTTGGTGTCCAGCCAAGTTTGAGTGGCAGGGAGGGAGCCCTTTAGGGGGCCTGCTGAGGCCTTCCGGTGGCCCATGGCGATAGTACCAGCCCACTAGCCTGGCTCTCCTCGTTTGTTTGTGTCTTGTTTGTGAAGAGGAATTGCCCCTGGCTTAGCTTTGATCTGCCCCCAGCAGGGCTCTTGGCAGCCACTCCTCTCCAGCGCTGGAAGATCCAGGCATCCTCTTCCAGACACTGGCTGGCTCCATCTGGAGACTCTGGTTCCTGCCTCAAGGCCCCACTTTGCCTCCATCCCTGAGACAGATATGTTTCCCCAGTGATGACCCAGCCTCTTTGAGGACCTGAATTCAAACTGATTTGCTCAGGGGACATTAAATTTGCAGTTGTGGAAAATGGATTTAAATTTCGCCTGAAAAAAAAAAAAAAGGGAAATATCCAGGAAATCTTTTGAGGAAAAAAAAAAAATAAGAAAGACTGTCCCTATCAAACATTACATGTGTAACTCACTTATAAAGCTACATTGCTTTAACTGGATTTATACTGAAAGAGACTGAAAGAAGTAAAAGAAGTTCCGTGGAACAGAATACACCCCAGAAATAGGCCCAAATATATAGGGGAACTTGGTTTATGATACAGGCAGCGAGCCCTGGTGTATGCGGCCAGCGCCCTAGCCGCTGAGCTATAGGCACTAAGTCTAACAAATTTTTATTAATGGACTTTGTTTTTTAGTTCAGTTTTAGGTTTACAGAAAAAAAAGAATACAGAAAGTATGGAAAATTCCCATGTGTCTCCTTTCTCTCTCCTACCCCATTACTGTGGTACTATCTTTTACAATGGATGAGCCAATATTGATACATTATCATTAACTGAAGTCCATAGTTTAAAACAGGGCTCCTGTGTCGTGTTGCGCATTCTATGTGTTTTGCCAAATGCGTGTGGCGTATCTGCCATTATAGTGTCATGCGGAGCAGTTTCACCACCCTAAAATGCTCTGTGCTCAACCTGTTCATCCCTCCCTTCCTTCTTTGGACTCCCTCTCCCCACCCCTAAAAGCCCTGGCAACCATTGATCTTTTTTTTTTTTTTTTTTAAGAGACAGAATCTCACTTTGTCACCCTCGGTAGAGTGCTGTGGCGTCACAGCTCACAGTAACCTCCAGCTCTTGGGCTTAGGTGATTCTCTTGCCTCAGCCTCCTGAGTAGCTAGTTTGTTGTTGTTGTTGCAATTTGGCCGGGAGCGGGTTTGAACCTGCCACCCTCAGTATATGGGGCTGGCACCCTACTCACTGAGCCACAGGTGCTGCCTCATTCATTTATTTATTTATTTATTTTTTGAGACAGAGTCTCATTATGTCACCCTGAGTAGAGTGTTGTGGTGTCACAGCTCACAGCCAACTCCAGCTCTTGGGCTTAAGCGATTCTCTTGCCTCAGCCTCCCAAGTAGCTAGGACTACAGGTGCCCACCACAACACCCGGCTATTTTTGTTGTTGTTGTTGTCATTGTTGTTTTTAGCAGGCCTGGGCCTGTTGAAACCTGCCAGCCCCAGTGTACGTGGCCGGTGCCCTAACCACTGAGCTATGGGGTTAATGTCTCAGTACTTTTATCTTTTCCTGAATGTCACATACTTGGAATCACACAGCATGTGGCCTTCTGAGATTGGCTTCTTCACTTATCAACATGCATTTATGTTTCCTCCTTGTCATTTGGTATCTTAATAGCTCATTTTTTTCTTAGCACTGAATAATATTTCAGTGTATGGATGTACCACAGTTCGTTTATCCATTCACCTGACAAAAGACATTAGTTGCTTCCAATTTGGGGCAATTATGAATAAGGCTGCTGTAAACATTCTTGTGTAGGATTTTGTGTGGACGTACATTTTCAGCACATTTGGGTAAATACTGAGCAGTACGATTCCCAGATCATATGGCAGGAGTATGTTTAGCTTTGTAAAAACACGCCAAGCTGTCTTCAAGTGGCTGCTTCACTTCGCGTTCCTGCTGGTAATGAATGAGAGCTCCCGTGGCTTCACATCCTCACCAGCATTTGGTGTTGTCAGTGTTTTGGACTTCAGCCACTGTAATCGCTATGTCGTGGTAACTCATTGTTGTAATTTGCAATTCCCTACTGACATATGATGTTGAGTATCTTTTTTTTTTTTTATTAAATCATAGCTGTGTACATTAATGCAATCATGGGGTACAATGTGCTGGTTTTATATACAATTTGAAATATTTTCATCAAACTGGTTAACCTAGCCTTCATGGCATTTTCTTAGTTATTGTGTTAAGACATTTATATTCTACACCTGGTAAATTTCACATGTATCCTAGTAAGATGCACCATAGGTGTGGTCGCACCAATTGCCCTCCCTCCACGCATCCTCCCCCCTCCCCTCCCCTTCCTGTCCTCTTTCCCCTTCTTCTTGGGCTATAATTGGGTTATAGCTTTCATAAGAAAGCTATAAATTGGTTTCATAGTAGGTCTGAGTACATTGGATACTGTTTTTTCCATTCTTGAGATATTTTTTGAAGAAGAATATGTTCCAGCTCCATCCATGTAAACG
>CAUYRH010141857.1:0-10750 GCA_963574655.1 Perodicticus potto | reverse complement strand
TTTTCACATAGTAAATGAGAAAATATCATGAATGTTACATTAATCAGGTGGATAAAAATATCTCCAATTGTATGGGAAGCCTGCACACTGTACTCCAAGCCTGAATCATTGTACACAGTTATGACTTAATAAAAAATAATTTAAAAAATAAATAAAAAATAAAAAAATAAAAAGATAAAAAAAAAAAAAAAGAAAAAAACAATTAAGAGTCTATCTAACGAAACACTTTTTCTGTAAAAGCCCTGTCCTGGAATAGATTACTAAGACTTTTTTTTTTTTTTTTTTTTGAGACAGGGTTCTTTTCTGTCACCTGAGCTAGAATGTAGTCATATCATAGTTCACTGCAACCTCAAACAACTGCACTCAACTGATCATCCTGCCTCAGCCTCCCAAGTAGCCAGGAAATAGCATGTGCTGCCATGCCTGGCTAACTTTTTACATTTTGAAGAGATATCATCTCACTCTTGGTTAGGTTGGTCTCAAACTCCTGGCCTCAAGCAATTCTACCACTGTGGTACGAGTACAAGTGGAAGCCACCATGCCCAGCCTATGATACTTTCTGATAAACTCAAAAGTACTTTTAGAGTTGATTTCATACTATTTAGTCTACAAAATCAGTATTTTATAAACTCATGATTTTTAGACTTTTGCCATAGTACCTCCTCACTTGAACTCTCTATTTACTTTGAATATTAACTTTTTTTCGGAAATGCAGTCTCAAAATATAGAGTCCGGCTCTTTTTTGTTTATTCTGACTCTTGTTAGTAGCAACATCAGTGATTTTGCAGTTTATCTTACTTCTCTGACACCACACTCAGCCCATTCATTGGTCAGACTGTGGCAGGCCACTGAACCAAGTGACCCCAGCTCAAAACTATGTAAGTGGATTCCGGTACTATCAGATACTATCCAAAATTCTTGCTGAGGTTAAGGACTTCCAAGATCTTTTCTCTGAAAATCACTCAAGATCCTCCAAAAGTTCAGAACCCTTGAAAATGGCAGAAAAATTTCCATCCATAAAACTATTTGAGTCTCTTGTCATTTTCCCTTCTGCTTTCAAAAAGTCCTGCTTTAAGTGGATAATGTCTTTTCTCTTGGCACTGCTGTGAGTTCACAAGACACTAGTGCCCTCAAATATCTCCGTCTGTTACTAACAGGTTCTAGGCTCAGTGAATACATGATGTAAATCCAAAAGACCATTAGCAGAAGACTGTCTGAACCTCTCCAGGACTCCCAGTATTCTAGTCAGGGGATGTATTCCCACAACTTCCCCCCCCAGTTCAACTTACCTAGTTCCATATGTCAAATCATTTCTAATAATATTATCTATAGGGTAATATTAATCACAAATGTTTATTAAAACTTACTATCAGGCACTGTTGTGAGAGTACTTACACTAATTATTTTATTTAATAATCTAAGTAAGTCCTCCAGTGAGTTCCAATTATTTTCTTCAAAGAAATTATGGTTTAGAAACTTTTAAGCAATATGTCAAAGAACACAAAGCTGAGTAGTGATGGACCCAAGAAAGGAATCTAATTGTGTCAAGCTCCAAAGCTTCTTCTTCTCCATGTTATTCTTTATAAATATTTCTTTCTTATTCAATTTATTCCAAATGCATCCAGTGATATACTGGAAAATATCCTACTATAACAAAACACCGGCGCAAAGTCTAGCTAATGGCTTGGCACCATTTTTTTCCCCTCAAGAAAAGCATACACACAAAAAATACACTTTATTTAACCCATGTGTAAGGACAAAGAATATGCATGCCCTAAATATAATTGTTGCTCACTTTCTCTTATTCTTTCACACTCCATCCACTTGCATGAGCATTAGTAGGGTTGTGCATTTTTCTACCAGAGGTCGTGAGTCAATTGAATATTCAAGTAATGATTCAGAATGAGATTGTTTTTCCTTAACTATTGCAAAAGAAGCTTTTTTAAAATGTGAAATGGACATATCAATTCTTCTCAAGTACCAATCAGGAAGAAGAGAGTGCATATTTTTTTTAAGTGTGGAATACTTGAGCTGGTTTTCTTTATCATATTTCTTAAATCCATTTCCTTTTTTTTCCTTTTCCGTGACCACATACCAGTTTTACTTCTTGTATGTTATCTACATTATTTCACTAACTCCAAAATGGTCTTCCATCTCCACCCTGGCACCAGTATGTCTCATGCATGACATCAGCCACAACTTTCACACCAGTTTCTTATCATACTGCTTTCTCTCTCAAACATGTAACTGTTCTTATTATTTTTCTTCTTGTTGTAATGAGCAGTTTTTAAAATCTATCCAGACTGACAAAAAACACAGAATTATGTCCATGTATGTTCTTGTACACATATTTTGTAATGAGCAGATGAATAAATGAGGGAGTGACTGGAGTGTTTTATATAGTAATAGAAATGTAATATAAGTGTTTTATATATAGACATGTAATATAATATGTACACATAGTATCTACTTTTCTTTTGCAGTTTTCAAACGAAAAATTAGTTAAAACTAATTTGAGGAAATATACAATCCCTCTAGTGGATAAAAGTTGAATTTGTTTTCATTTTTATGTCATTTGGACACTGTCATAACTTGCAATTGTGAGACTATATTCATATATGATAAACACACTTGTGAAAATTTTAAACTATGTCTACAAATCTTTGGTAATAGTACTTTCAAAAGGGGAAACATAGTTCTCCACCCTGTAAGAGAGAGTTGGACTTAGTGACTTCCTTTTATTCTAGTGAGTAGAGTATGATAAAAGTGACATGAGGGACTTCTAAGATCAGGTTATAAATTACATTAGAGCTGCCTTCTTACTCTTTCCTTTGTTTCTCTCACCCTGGGGAAAGCCAGCTGCTATGTCATAAGGATACATAGGTGGCCATTTAGAGAGGACGACGAAGTGAGAAAATTAGATTGCCAGGCAATGGTCTATGAGGAACTAATGTCATGTGAAACATCCAGGCGAGTGAACGTGGAAGCAGATTTTCCAGACTCAGGTAATTCTTCCCATGACTGTAATCTCAGTCAAAATCTTCGCTGAAATTTCATGGGAGACCCTGACCCAGAGCCATCCAGATAAACTTTTCCTATTTTCCCAAACCATGGGAATAATGAGAAAATAAATGTTTATTATTTTAAGCCATTACACTTAGGAATAATTGTTATATAAAAATAGGTAACTAATACAGTTCTGGGGACAGATTTTATTCTGAAACGAGCATGTAAGGGATATGGTCAGAAATAATCAATCTTGCTTGCTTTCCATTTTTGGCTACCTATAGAAATTTATAACCATTATATCAAGAAAACAGTAACACTTTCATCATCACCATTACCATTCTTGCCAAATAATATTAAAAATAAACTATGTTCAAATTATACTCTTGTCAGAACATTAGAAAGCCATTGAATAACATACCGTGGTTTTTTAAAGGCTCAGAAAATATAATATTTCCTATGCTTATTCTGGATATAATCTTTCCTGTTTTATTTAGTTTTGTAAAATAAACTTTACATTCCAAATTATTTATCCATAGTGAATTATATTTTCACAAATGAGATATATGTTTTGGTAGTATATGTGAATTTGCATAGAATGGCTGTGTGATTAATATCATAATGGGTTTGTAAAGCATGCATTCAAGCTGAAACAATATCCTTTTATTTCCTTCATGTCTTTTTAATGTTGAACTTAAATCAAATGTTATATTTTATTTTATATTATACTGATAATGATAAACACTTTCTTAGAATATGAAAATATTTCTATAATTAGCACAATAATTTTGTAAAGAATGAGTAAAGCCATAAACTAAGGTGGACTTTTAAGTCAATATGCTGTTTTATGTGTTTATTTATAGAAATAGATATTAATACTGGTTCCGTCACTCAATTTTTTTTTGCTAGAATAATAAAACAAAATAACTAGGCTTTTTCAAAACAAGAAAGAATGGAAATAAAGAGTTTTAGTTTTCTTTTTCAGAGCTTATTAAAAAGAGCAGTGATATTTTTCATTCTTATGTTAGACAAATGGGCTTGTTCATTCTTCTCTTATGGAAATGTGCGTGTAACCAATAATATTCAAAAAGAAAAATAACCAGCCTTATGGAGAGAGACAGCTTATCATTCTCCAGTTCCATACCTACATTCATCTGGTTGTAATTTGGCATGGTTCTCCTCCGGTTCTCCTATATACCTAGGAACTCAGGCTTGCTTTTTTTTTATTTTTATTTTTTAGTTATGAGAGAATTGTAAATATGTTCACATGGCAAATCATACAGTTGAAATTTTGGTACAGCAAGAAAACTCTCCATTATAGGAACACTCCATCCTGTGTGATGTAGGGTGACTATATACATGTTTGTTTTATTGGTTTTAATTTGCACATTTCAGTCAGTCCTTAAATTAGATGCAGAATTTTAATAATTTCAGTTGAAACTCAAATCCTAGATTTTGCTGTGTGAGGAAGTTTCTGAATAAGACATCAAGTTTCTAGCCATCAGAGGATAATTTATTGATACTTGTCAAAAGGAAGTATCAGTCTAACAGAAATCAAGACAAAAGGAATGCCTGATGAATTTTCTTTGAAGTGCCTTTTATAAAAGTCCTTGGTAATACATATTGATGAACTCCAAATTGTCTTGCCTGAAGGGAAAAGAAAGTAGACTGCTTTACACTGTCTTATAAATATTCATCAAAAGAACAAGACTTATGTTTCCAGGCGTGAGGTGAATGATTACGGTTGTATGATTGCCTTGGAATCTGGATAATTAGTAAAACAGCCGTTGACAGTTAGAGAATTTTAAACTTGGTATGCATCTTGCCTTCACTTTATTTGGAGTCAGGAATAGAGCTTCCTATACCAGAGGGAAGCAGTTTTAACGGGTGATGGATTGATATTTTCAAGCTCTACCCATTAGTTGTTTCCATTATTGATTAATTTATTCATTTAACTCAAAATTAAAACAAAATAATTAGTTTTTTTAATTTCATTTTTGTTTTATTACTTGGCAATTCGTTTTGTTCTAATGAAACAGGACCACGCTTACTAAGGACAATTTGCTAGGATCTGTGTTTCAATTCATTCCTAAAGTCTGTAGTTTTGTTTGACAATTTTTTGTGTGATATTGTTTGTTGTTATTTTGCGTACTTATTTGGGAATGGGCAATTAAGTATGTGCTACTTTTGCTTATTTAATCCCTATGATTAAATACCTAATGTGGTCTTAAATAGACATGGAATTTTTGAAGTTTGGAATCTAATAATCTAATCTGATTGTTTCTGTCAGCAATCAGAAACGATCTATCATTGTCAAACTGGCTACAAATTTCTCCTGACCCTTGTTTCATGAATCATCCTCTAACCAGTTGGGAGGAAAATAATCCCTTCTCAGAAAAAAATGTATCTTTTACAGTGCTTAGTACTTAAATGCAATTAAGCAAATGTAATATGCACTTTGAAGAAAAATGGTTGTTCACTTTAAGTAACTGAAACTAATTATCTCTGTTGAATGAAAGACATATTCAGCAAGTGTTTGAAGAATGCTTTGTTTTTTTTAAAGTTAAGCAGAAAGTAGTATATATACTGCCATTACAGGCAAAGGAATACTCTATGTGCTTCACCTACCAGTTGACACCCATATGAAGATCTATAGATAAGAAAGTGAAACGCTAACTGATATATGTCCAGAGGTAAAATACGACAGAACAAAAGAAATTGAAAAAATAAGGGAAAGACAGATTGAATACATTATTCTCCTAGAAAACATTTAGGTGCTATCTAAAAACTATTCCCGTATTGTAAGGGAGAGTTTACTGCTTCAAAGACATAGGCCAAATGGGTATAGGAAAAAAATGCTCAACATCATTAGTCATTAGAGAAATAAAAATCAAAACTACAATGAGTTATCATCTCACCTTACTTAAAATGGCTTTTATCCAAATGACAGGCAGTAATGAATCCTGGTGAACATATGGAGAGAGGGGAAAGTAGCACACTGTTGGTAGGAATGCAAATTAGTGCAACCACTATGGAGAACAGTATGGAGGTTCCTCAAAAAACTAAAAATGGAACTACCACAAGACTCATAAATCTCACTGCTGAGTACCCAAAGGAGGGAAATTCTATATATTACAAAGATATCTAGACTTCCATGTTTGTTGTAGCTCTATTTTTATTTACAACCTCCAATATTTGACATAAAACTAAGCGTCCATCAACAGATAAATGGATAAAGAACTGGCATACTGTACGTATACACAATGGAATATCATATAACCACACAGAAGAATGAAGTCCTGACATTTACAACAACATGAATGGAACTGGAGAACATTATGTTAATGGAAATAAGCCAAGCACAGAAAGACAAATCTCACATGATCTCACTCTTTGGGGGGAACTAAATATTAAAAAAAAATTATTTCATGGAGACAAAGAATAGAATGATGGTTACCATTGGTAAGGAAGGGTAGTCGGGAGTGGAGATAAAGTGGGGATGGTTAATGGGTACAAAAATATAGATATATATGAATAGACAGAATGAATAATACATCAAAATTTGAAAGTACAACAAAATGATTACAATAAGTGAGTATAGACTTTAAAATAACTAAAAGAGTAGAATAGGAATGTTCCTAAAACAAAGAAATGATAAATGCCTGTGGTGATGAAGACTCAAATTACCATGATCTGAATAGTTCACATTGTATGTCTATATCAAAACATCATAGGTGCCCTACAAAGATATACAACTTTTTTTTTCTTTTTGTTTGTTTGTTTTTGAGACAGCATCTAATTTCGTCACCCTTGGTAGAGTGCTGTGGCATCACAGCTCACAGCAACCTCAAACTCTGGGCTCAACTGATTCTCTTGCTTCATCCTCCCATGTAACTGGGAGTATAGGCACTGGCCACAGCACATGCTATTTTTAGAGATGAGGTCTCGCTCTGGCTCAGATGAGCTCGAACTCATGACCTCAGGCAATCCACCTGCCTCGGCCTCTCACAGTGCTAGATTACGGGCATGAGCCACTGTGTCCAACTTGTACAACTATTATGTACCTGTGATAGTTAAAAATAAAAAAAGAAAAATATTTTATTGTTCCATTATCTAGATGTAATATAATGTATTTATCCTGATTTTTTGGTATTTCTATTTTAAATTTTTGCCATGAAAATTAACAATAAATTAATATCCTCATAAAATAACACAAGGACCTTGAACAGAAGCATACAGAGTTTTGAATTATCCAGCAGCATTGAGCTATAATGAATGTGTAACATAATAATTATGGCAAAGAGGGTATTGATGTTCTTGAGAAAAAGTAATTGTATAGTTTGGCCAGCAAAGTTAATATTTTTCAAAAGCAAAAGAATCATCTCACACTCTTTCAATATTCTTTCTTTCAAAATTGCTCTTTATTTAATATGCTGCATAATTCACCTCATTCAGAATTTATGAAAAATAGCTTAGAAATAAGATTCTCATAAGGCATATGGTGTCAGTAGTCTGGAACACTTAAATTGATCATACAGAACACCTAGATAAATTCAAAATGGAATAGAAACAAACCAAGTACAGCCAATGATCTGAAGTGCCAATGCCTCTAAGGAAATCTATATTTTTTTCTTTTATTTCTGACAAATCACCACTGAGAAACTTACCAAGTACCGATGATATCATTTTTAGACCATTTTTTCCAAGTCTCCAAGGCACAAATCTCCATTTAAAATATAAATGGAGAATCACAAGAAGATAAGCAGGGCAGGAAAAGAGAACCGACAGCAAAATATTTAAAACTTTATTTGCCACATTAACTGAAACTTTGTAATGTTAAACACTGCCTTGCGGTCTGCAATCAATGGTGCATAAAAGTATTATAGTTGAAATATTTCAAATGTCCAGAGGACCACAGAGGAAAGCTACTATCTAAAAATAATAGCCATAATTAATATTTGGAAAATGTGGGACAACACACTGCTCACTAAACCATAATCTAGTTGGATTTCTCTTAAGACATCGTGTCGGCCCACAGCACAATATCTGTGAAATCAGACCGCATTTACAGTTGTCACTGGGGCGGGGGGCGGGTATGAGCAAAGGGAAGTGACTGGGAATATTTAACTTAAACAACTTTCTCTGGTCGTGACGGAAATGACTCACGTTCTGCCAGTGGTTCACTGAAGAAAATAATGGCTTTAAATGTATTCAGTTAAGAGGGGAAAGTGGGTAGAGAAAAGGCCTACATTCCTAAAAGGAAATGTATAAATGGGGATAAAGCATGACAAAAATGCTCATGTTTCCTCCCATCAAATTAATTCCAATAAATATAAATACGCAGTATGAAGTTGTCATGTGTTCATCAGGGAAGAGAGGAAGTATAAAAATGTCAAGCTGTGTCTGCAAAAATCAGGCACTAGTATTTCATACTTGTTGAAGTGAAAACTCATGCAAAGTTTTCAGTGAGTATAAAAGTCCCCAATGGGAAAAACAACGCATACTCTGACAGGAGAGTTCACTACTAGACATTTCAAAAGAAAATGCATGAGAAATTGTGTCAGGGCTGAACCCAGTGACCCACACCTGTAATCCTAGCACTCTGGGAGGCCAAGGCAGGAGGATCCCTTGAGCTCAAGCATTCGAGCTAAGTGGGAGTGGGACTCAACGCTACTAAAAATAGAAAAATTAGCCAGGAGTTGTAGTGGGTGCCTATAGTCCCAGCTACTCAGGAGGCTGAGGCAAGAGGATGGCGGGTTTAGCCCAAGAGTTTGAAGTTGCTGTTAGTTATGATGTTTGAGCCAACAGCACCTTTCTCAGGACAGCATAGTGAGACTGTCTCACCAAAAAAAAAAAAAAAAAAAAAAAGTTTCAGAATATATATGTAAGCTTGTTCATACAGCATTATAGAAAAAATATAAGAAATGACTTAAATGAATAATAGTGGGAGATTGGTTAAATTCACTATGTCAAACCATATGGTTATTTAATACTAAATCATTCGTAATATTTCATAGATGTTTCTTAATATTTATATGAAAATATGATATATAAAGAAAATATATACGTGTGTGCATAGCATAGCCCTATCTATCCATCTATCTATCATCTATTTATCTACCTGTCATTTATTATCTATCTACCTATACTATACTACATAGATGGTGTAATGTTAGAAATTCATAGAAATTCACATATTAAAGTTCTAACCCTCATTGCCTAGAATATGACTGTATTTGGAGATTTAACTTTAAAAAGGATTTTTTTGTTGTTGTTTAAATTTAAAGAAATAGTTAAGTACAATGAGCTCATTTGGAAGGGTCCTAATGTGATATGGCTGGTACTTTTATAAAACAAGAAGAAGAAACACACACGCACCGAGGGAAGAGCACATGGAAACACAGGGCAGAGACGACCATCTGCGAGCTGAGGAGAAAGGTTCCAGAGGAAGGTGCCTCTGCTGAGGCCTTGATCTTGACCTACTAGCCTCAGAACTATGAGAAAGTAAGTTTCTAATGTTTTAGCCAACCAGTCTGTGTATGGTATTGTGGCGGCCCCAGGGAACTAATGAAGATAGTCAACCCTTGATATTTTTTTCCTCTTGATAATCTGAATTTTCTGTTTTCAAAGATATATAATTTTCAAATATTCAGGAAATATAAAGGAAAAGAAAATACTGCAGTATGTTAGTTGGAAAATATTGGATATTTGGAAATGATTTCTTCTAGAAATTCCATTAAGAATTAAGGATAAACAGCTGTAGAAGACAAGATAACAGGAAAGGGGACTTTCCAAGTTGGGGTTAGGGAAGGTGAATTAGAGGGGAGAGTTTTGATCATGACTCCAGGAGGGAAAAGTTCCTGTTTTAGTTAGTATGTCCCTCCCCAAACGGGGAGCAGGACTTTCAGGGATGATTAGGGAGACACGAGAGAACAGCAAGTCATCCCAATTGCAGCTTAGAGGCTGGGAGAAAAATTTGGTAACCGGCTGTCCAGACACCCCCTGTATAGTTATGGATTTGTGAGATAAAAGACCAGGATTAGAGAGAAGTACAGAAAAGGTTGCTCCAGTGTCCAAAAGAAATTTTCTCTCCTGGCACTCCAATATAAAGCAAACCTGGGGCTCTTGAGGGGTGATGACACAAGCTGGAGCCATGAGAATTTGCCCCAGGCACCCTCAGTCCAGTTTGAGCTCCAATGGGGTCACTGTCCCAGGAGGCCTTTGCCTCCAGGGACAGGCCACCCTCCAGTAGTCACCCTTGCATTCTGGACAGGGGCCAGGTGGCTTGCCCAGCCAGTGGTACTGCTGGGGGCAGTCTTCTCTGAAGTGGCCAGTCGGACCACGTTGGAAGCACTTCGTTTTCTCTCTTCTGGTTTCCCTCTGCCCCGAAGGTTGCTTGTTGGTTAGAGTGCCATTACTAGAGCTGTAATTCTTTTCTGTTCCTTTCTCTCTTTTTCCTCCTTTCTCTCCAGATCTCAGTTACAAAAGACCGTAGTGGCCATTTTAAGAAAATTCTCCAGGTTATGGTCTGGGACTAGAGCCAGTTTCTGGAGTTTTCTTTGAATGTCTGTGGCCGCTTGAGTGATAAATTTGTCTTTTAAAATAATCTGACCCTCTATGGAGTGAGGTGTCAATTGGGTGTGTTTTCTCATTGCCTCCCTAAGCCTCTCTCTCTCTCTCTTTTTTTATTATTAAATCATAGCTGCATACATTAGTGCAATCAAGGGGTACAATGTGCAGGTTT
>CAUYRH010141856.1:0-22312 GCA_963574655.1 Perodicticus potto | reverse complement strand
GACAATGCCCCTGGGGGCAAGATGCCCACGCAACATGTGGAGAGGATCTCCAAAGCACAGCAATGTCCTGAAGCTCTCCAAACTCCTAGTCAGAGCCAGCATCATTGTCACTGTACCTGTCACACATCTTTCTGTCCGTTTGACTGAGGGTAGAAGCTTGGGGCCAGGGCTGGGTTTGTCTGTGTTCTCAAAAGTGGGTCATATTTGCCCCCATGCCTTGGCCTTGTACATTCCCAGACAGAGGAGAGGACTCTGGTCCCCCCTAAGAGGGACAAAAAAAAGCTTATGCCAGAGTCTTTTGTCCCATCCACTTCCCTCCAGCAGGTATTTGTATACCCGTGTTCATAACAGCACAATAACCAAATGGTGGAAATGACCCAGATCTCTACCAATGGGTGAATGGGTAGACACAATGTGGTGTAGTCATACAATGGAATATTATTCAGCCTTAAAAAGGAATGAAATTCTGAGACCAGCTACCACACAGATGAGCCTTACGGATATATGCTAAGTGAAAGAATCTAGACACAAAAGGATAAATATTGCCTGATGTCGCTCATCTCAGGTACCTAGAATAGTGAAATTCATACAGACAAAAAGGAGAAGCTGCGCAGTGGGTGAGCCCCCTGAGCCTCCACCTGCAACGCCGACGGCCACATTCCCACACCTTGGGGATGAGCAGCCCCAGTGAAAGGTTATTTAGATCATTTGGGAAAATGGAGACTTTGTTGATAACATCATTACAGGGCAGTAATTATCCAGGAGAACAATGTATTTCAGACTTCTGTTTAGAGATTAAAGGTTACTTTCATGGCCCATATGACAATAATTTCTGAAATCAGAGTATCTCATAAACTCCCTTGTTCAAATAATACATCCAAACAGAAGCTGGTAACAGGTATGAATAATCGTTAAGTCTCTACATTGAACAGGAGAGCAAGGTGGATTCTCTGTGAGAGCTAGAGAAGGAAACAGTGGTTACCATGGGTCGGGGTGGGGGAAGAGGGAACAGAGACACACAGGTCAAAGGACGGACAACCACAGACACATGGGAAGAACAAGTCCAAAGATGCAATGTGCAGCATATGGATAAAATCAATAAAATTGTATTGTGTTAGAGATTCTTATTAAATAGGAACTTAGATGTTCTTGTCATCCATACAAAAAAATAACTGTATGAGATGGTAGGTGTGTTATTCTGGCTTCATCGTGTAACCATTTTACTGTCCATATGTATCCCATTTCATCACTTTGTAAACCTTAAATATACACAATAAAATTTATTTTTAAAAAGGATTGCTTCTTTGTGAATGACATCAGTTTGACATCTTATGGGGTACTGTCCTTGAAATTAGTTTGAAGATACAGAATTTATGTCTCTTCCTCTACAGTGGTGGAGAAGAGGCAATATCATCTTGTTCTTATCTTTCTGAGATTCCTTTTTGTAGTTTAGGCCTGCAGAATGTTATCAGATTAATTCATAGATTAATTCAACTTACAAAGAGTAAGTTGAAGAAGCTCCAATTTTATTAGAAGAAATTGAGAAAGAACAGAGGAAGATTTCATTTGATAATAATGGAATATGCAATGTTCTACGTAATTTAGGTGGTTATTTTGTTCTAGAACAAAGTCATCAGTCGTATGGAAGGTTAGGAGTCAAAGCTACCAATAGCAGCTGAGCCTTGACCCAGCAGTTACTTCTCTGGACAGAAGAGAAGATGTGGCTACTGCTGGGCAGGGTGAACCTTGTCACCAGCCACCCACACAACCTGCCCGCAGGAGCTACGTCTTTCAACAGGAACGCCGTGGGGAGACATGTTCAGGGTCAGTGTGCAGACATCAAGCTAAAATAATCTCCCTAGCTCTCACAGGGCCCACTGACTCCAGAAGGAAAGTAGGAATCATCTTTAGACCACAGACTATGGTCACTTAGGTTTTGCTCCATATAACGCTCCTTGTGTTTCAAGTTTATTTATCTTGTTTCCACTGCAAAGTTTCAGTTCTTCCCAGGTTATGGCTGGTAAAGGGTGGTAACGGGAGATAGTAAATATTCTCATTAACCTGGGTAGCCACTGGGAGCATTAGCACATCACAATTCTGTACAATATGTGTTTGTCATGATGATTCTTAGTCACCTCAAAACGCTAAATTTTGTCCAGTGGTACCATTCAGTAAGGCAGTGAAGTTTATAGTTGATTATTCATTCACTCTTTTTATTCAGTACATTTCTTGATCAGACTGAATCTACTGTCTTGGTTTGTTTTGTGTTGCTATGACAGCATACCTGAGGCTGGGTAATTTATAAAGAGCAGAGGTTCATTTGGCTCATGATTCTGGGAGCGAGAAAAGTTCAAGGTCAGGAAGCTGAATTTGGTAAGAGTCTTGGGCTGCTTCAACTCTAGGTGGCAAGCAGAGGGGAGAGGACTGTGCAAGGAGAGAGAGGAAGCAAGAGAGAGAAACTGAGGCATCAGACTCTTTTTTTTTTTTTTTTTTTTTTTTTAGTTTTTGGCCAAGGCCGGGTTTGAACCCACCACCTCTGGTATATGGGGCTGGCACCCTCCTCCTTTGAGCCACAGGCGTCACCCAGCCAGACTCTTTTTAACAACCCAGGAGAGGGAGAAGTCACCCACTGACACACCAGTACCCTCCCCCCCAGGGCATAAATTTATTCCTAAGGCATCTGCCCCATGCCCCAAATACCACCTTCCACTCTGCTGCACTGGGGATCAAATTTCAACTCCGTGAGTTTTAGTGGAGAAAAACCACATCCCAACCATGGCATCTACCAGGGGTCAGGCACAAAGAACAATCCTGGGGAGACACAGAAAAAAAACAAGACATGATCCTGCACTTGAAAACTCTAATGGGAAAGAAAGAAACATAAATCATGTCATCAAAAGCACAACAAAGGCACTTATAGAGAGGAGCTCTGAGGACAAAGGGGTTGGTTAACCGTCTAGGGCGGTAATCCTCAACCCTGGCTGGCCATTCGTACCACCTGGGGAAGGTGTAGATTTTTTAAAATAAAATAAAGGGTGCCTGGACCTCACCACTGGTGGATGGAATCAGAATCTCAAGACAGAGTGAAATGACATGTTCAGAATAGGCAAATCCATAGAGGTAGAAAGTGGATTAGATGGGGGAGAGGGTCACGGGGGTGACTGCTAATGGGCAAGCGGCTTGTTTGGGGGATCATGGAAGAGTTCTGGAATTAGTTATTGGTGACAGCTGTACAACATTGCACATATACTAAAAACCACTGAGTTGTAACACTTTAGTGAACTTTATGTTATATGAATTTTTTATCTCAATAAAAATAAAATTGCAAAGGAAAAACATTCGCAAGGGACCCAGGCACACAGCCGTGGTTGAGGCCCACTACTCTGGAGGATTACTGGGGAATCGGCACGAGACTGATTTCTCCCTTTTGCCCGTGGCTCCCATGAGGTTCTCCACAGCTGTTACTGATCTGTCTTCACTTAAAATTCTGGTTTGTTTGTTTTTCTTTTGTTCACAGATTGTCATTTCATTGCTTTTGATTTTTTATGATAGTTTATTAATGTATTAGTTGTTGTCATTACTGCATCTTCAGAGCTCCCTTAGATTTTCCACCAAATCCTGGGGCTGAAGGGCGTAGATGTGGGGAATAATTAGCATACAGGGGAGTAAAACCATGGGTGTGAATGAGCGCAGTGGGGGGGTGGGCTGGGGGAGAATGTAGCATAGGAGCAGAACAGCAGGTCCAGCCCCTAGGGGGACATTCACATTTAAGGGTCAGTAGAAGAAAGAGCAGAATCCATAAGGGGACCCAGAGTCAGCAAGGAAGGAGGAAAACCAGAAGAAAGTGATATGCTCAGGGCCAAGGAGGACACATTTCCAAATGCACTAGAAGCCTCAGACAGGATGCCACCAGGAAGAGGCCCTGGGTGACACCAGGGGCCCCAGGCATGACTCCCTGGAGAACAGCTGTGTGGGAGGCAGGAACCGAGAGCCCCAGAGGAGCCAGGGCAGGAGGTGCTGGGGAAAGGGGCAGGGTTCAGAGTGCTGTGTCTGACAGGACGAGAATGCTTCAAACAGGGTTGTGAAGAGAAAAAGAATGAAGACCAGAAAAGAAGGAAGTATTGAAAAAGTGAGAGGTTCCGGAGGACTGTTGCTGCTTCCAGAGGGGAAAGGTTAAAAATTGAGGAGAGGCTCGGGGCCTGTAGCTCAAGCGGCTAGGGTGCCAGCCACACACACCAGAGCTGACGGGTTCGAATCCAGCCCCGGCCTGCCAAACAACAATGACAACTACAACCAAAAAACAGCCAGGCGTTGTGGCGGGCGCCTGTAGTCCCAGCTACTCGGGAGGCTGAGGCAGGAGAATCGCCTAAGCCCAGGAGTTGGAGGTTGCTGTGAGCTGTGACGCCACTGAACTCTACTAAGGGCAACAGCTTGAGGTTCTGTCTCAAAAAAAAAAAAAAAAAAATTGACTACTTGGGGCTCGGTGCCTGTGGCTCAGCGGGCTAAGGCGCCAGCCACGTACACCTGAGCTGGCGGGTTCGAATCCAGCCCAGACCTGCCAAAACAACAATGACGGCTGCAACCAAAAAAATGGCCGGGCGTTGTGACGGGCGCCTGTCGTCCCAGCTGCTTGGGAGGCGGAGGCAGGAGACTCGCTTGAGCCCAGGAAATGGAGGTTGCTGTGAGCTGTGATGCCACAGCACTCTATCCAGGGTGATAGCTTGAGGCTCTGTCTCAAAAAAAAAAAAAAATTGACTACTTGGGAAGCTGAGGCAAGAGAATTGCCTAAGCCCAGGAGTTGGAGGTTGCTGTGAACTGTGTGATGCCATGGCACTCTACAGAGGGTGATAAAACAAGACTCTGTCTCTACAAAAAAAAAAAATTGAGGAGAATAAATATGGCCTCAGCCCGGGGAAGAGATGGTCTGCTCTGCGCCCACCCCCAGCCCCCCACACAGGCCTGGGCCCGGGCAGATGCTGCAAGCGCTCACCTCTTCCCTCCCGCCATAGCAGCGGCCGAGACATCTCTCTGCTGGGGCTGTTGGCAGCATGGGAGGGCTGCGGAGAGCTTTGAGCCAGGTATCAAGACAGAGCACGGCTGGGAACAGTGCCTGGGCCTATTCTCCCAAGGCATTAGGAAAGCAACTGCAGGGCAGGGATCTGGGCTGGGGATTAGCAAGGTCACAGCCCTGGGAGATCCAGGCGTGAGAAAACAGAGGGGTCAGTGAGAGTGGCTGTGACATGGCCAGCCAAGGAGGCCAAGCAGGAAGGGAACCAGGAAGCTGGCAGCCTCAGGAGGTCAAGGGCCACGGGGTCAGCAGGAGAGGACAAAGCGAAGAGCTGGGGGCTGTGGACAAAGCAGGCCAAGGGGAGATGCCAAGCGTCAGAGGGGAGCTGCGGGGCTGCCCCAGGTGCCCAGTGTGGCCGTGGAGCGGGTTCTGCAAGGTCAGCAGCAGAGCAGGTGCCTGGCGCAGGTGAGAGGCAGGGGTGGAGGTGGCAAAACATGCTTTGCACCCAGGAGGACCAGTCTGAATCTCCCTCCATCTCCACTAGCTCTGTGTTCAACACACCGAAGTCGCTTGAGCCTTGGTGTCCTAATCTGTAAAAGCAGGAGGATACAACTCCTGCACCCAGCACGCCAGAGAGAAGGGATCTGCAGAACCTTCAGAGCCACGCCTGGCAGACACGACACCCTGAATTATTACTGTTGTTACACTATGATCACTGTTACTGGTCAGCAGACGAGAAACACCAGACAAAAGATCCTGCAAGGGTATCTGGGAAAGCTACAGTGGATAGTTTTGGTTATCAGACCATGTTCCTTCTTCTTTTTTTTTTTTCCTCTTCCTGACAGTTCTCTAAATTGTATCAGGTTTTATGAAGTTGTTATCTCCTCCCCAGGAAGCCTGCAGTGGTTCCAGAAAGGCTGACCTCATCCCCAGATGCAGGAAGGGCCTGATAAGGCAGAATCCTCGAATCCCCCGGGTCCAAGGGTTACTCAGGATGGGGCCCGTGCCCTCATTCAGGCCATCGAGACACAAAGGAAGAAACTTCTGGGGGAAGGTCTCCTGGATTTGAAGAGAAAGAGGTGTCCTCTCTTCCTCAGCTGTTGCATGACGTGGATGTAAAGGCTGTACTTTTGCAGCTTTCCTCCAATTTCACCCCTTAAAAGACTGAATCCAACTACGGTCATGATGGTCTTCACGCTTTGCAGCTTCAAGTGAGCACAAAAAGGCCAAGGATTTCCTTATCTTGGTGCCCCACAAAGTCAAGGACAGAGACAGTAGCTATGTGGAATGAATACGTAAGTTGGTATTTCATTAATTCGGAACAAAAAGAGAGGTGAGGAGCGAGGGCCAGCACACAGATTTGGATTCATCATGGGTGCCTGGCAGCCAACACCCTCATGGCCCTCTGCTTCCGCCTCCATGCAGCCCTCCAGCTTCCTTCTCCAGCATCAACTGATAACTCAATGATGCTGCTGAGTCTCCACTACATGGCCGGGGCTCTGCCCTCCCAGCGTCAGCTCTCACCCAGGACAGAGTCTTCTTTCACAGGGAGGCTTTAACAACTCAAGGCTACGTATAACCAGACATCAGCAGTAATGTGTCTGCTGCCTCTTGGTTCAGCGTTATCTGCTCTATTCCACATTTGTCTTGTAAATAAAACTGGGCCTGTTTTCAAAGATGCCAAACAAACCAACTTGTTGACAGTAGGACTTCTGCCAGAATTGTTTTTTCAAGGCTTTTAAAAAAATACTATTTTACTTGCAACATTTAAAAAAAACACCAAAATGGGCTCAGTGCCTGTGGCTCAAGGGGCTAAGGTACCAGCCACGTACAACTGAGCTGGGGTTCGAATCCTGGGCCTGCCAAACAACAATGACGGCTGCAACCAAAACATGGCCAGGCATTGTGGCAGGTGCCTGTAGTCCCAGCTACTTGGGAGATGGAGGCAAGAGAATCGCCTAAGCCCAGGAGTTGGAGGTTGCTGTGAGCTGTGTGACGCCACGGCACTCTACCAAGGGCGATAAAGTGAGACTCTGTCTTTACTGAAAAAAAAAAGAATGCGATGCATTTGATCTTCCTTCCTGCTTCCACTAAGACTTACTAAAACCACCTTGAAGGAAAGAAGGAAAGGAAGAAAGAAGGAGGGAGAAAGGGAGGCAAAGAGGGAAAGAGAGGCTCAGTGCCCATGCTTAGCGGTTAGGGCGCCAGGCACATACATGGGGCTGGTGGATTCAAACCCAGCCCACGGCCTGCTAAAACAACAATGACAACTGCAACAAAAAAACCCCAGCCAGGCCTTGTGGCAGGTGCCTGTAGTTCCAGCTACTTGGGAGACTAAGGCAGGAGAATCGCTTAAGCCAGAGAGTTTGAGGTTGCTGTAAGCTGTGACGCTACGGCACTCTACTGAGAGTGACATAATGAGACTCTGTCTCTCAAAAAAAAGGGAAAGAGAATGGTAACTCCTGACAGGTAAGAATTAAGATTTTTGGTTTGGGGAGTTTTAATTATTATTATGTATTTTTCAATTGACAAATGAAAATTGTATATATTTATATAGCATTTGAATGCTATTTGGGGGTTTTCTATATAAGACCATGTTATCTGCAAACAGAGCCAATTTTGCTTTTTCCTTTTCGATTGAATGCTTTTTATTTCTCTGTCTTACTTAATTGCTCTGGCTAGGACTTCTAGTAATACGTTGAACAGAAGTAGCAAGACTAGGCCTCCTTATCTTGTTCCTAACCTTAGAGAAAAAGGGTCAACTTTTCACCATCAAATATGATGTTAATTATGAACTTGTCACATACAGCCTTTATTATATTAAGGTACATTCCTTCTATACCTATTTATTGAGAGCTTTTTTGTTGTTGTTGTTGTTGTTGCAGTTTGGCCAGGGCCAGGTTTTGATGCAGGACAAGGTGGCTCTACAACCGCTGCCTTGGTCCTGACGGTGCTGATGCTCTGGCGGATGGAGGAACCAGCTTGCGGGAGGGCCGGAAGCCTGTGTGGAAGACACTGGAGCCTTGCTATCTCCTCCTCCTGCACATCTGACTGGTCAATATCATGTCAGTTTCCAGGGCCCGGGTCTTCCTTAGACAACTGGCTGTAACTGATGAACACCCACCCCCATAGAAGTTCTGGCAAAACAACCCCTGGGACTATATAAACCCCTGAGCAGAGAGCTCAGGGGCAGACCTCAGCTGGACCTCCGAAAGGGAGCAGGAGAGTTTGTTCCCCTCCTGGGTCCTCTTTGCCTGGATGTTTGGTTTTTCCTCTACTTGTAATTCTTCTTTCCTGTAAATAAATCCTGACTTACCACTACTCTTGTGGTTCGTTGATTCCTTCTTCGAATCACCGAGACCAAGAACCTGAAATTCCGGTATCAGTTTGAGCCCACCGCCCTCAGTACACAGGGCTGGTGCCCTACTCACTGAGCCACAGGCGCCACACTATTGAGAACTTTTATCATAAAGGATGTTGAATTTTGTCACATGCTTTTTCTGTATCTATTGAGATGATCATATGGTTTTTTTGTTTGTTTGTTTGTTTTTTGTAGAGACAGAGTCTCACTTTATCGCCTTCTGTAGAGTGCTGTGGCATCACATAGCTCACAGCAACCTCCAACTCCTGGGCTTAGGCGATTCTCTTGCCTCAGCCTCCCGAGTAGCTGGGACTACAGGCGCCTGCCACAAGGCCCGGCTATTTTTGTTTGTTTGTTTTGCAGTTCAGTCGGGGCCAGGTTTGAACCTGCCACCCTCAGTATATGGGGTCGGCGCCCTACCGGCTGAGCCACAGGTGCCGCCCATGATCATATGGTTTTTATTCTTCATTCTGTTAATGTGATCTATCATGTTTATTGATTTACATGTGTCAAATTTATTGAATCATCCTTGCATCCCAGGGATAAGTCCCACTTGATCATAGTGAATGAATGATCTTTTTTTTTTTAAGAGATGAAAGTCTTGCTGTGTTGCCCAGGGCCTAGGTTGGACTTTAATTCGTTGGCTAGAGCAATCCTGCTCTCGTAACCTCCTGAGTAGCTACAGGCATGCACCACTGTGCCAGCCAAAATATTCTTTTAATGTGCTGTTGATTTTGATTTGCTAATATCTTGCTGAGGATTTTCGCATCTGTGTTCATCAGGGATATTGGCCTGTAATTTTATTTTCTTGTAGTGTCCTTGTTTGGGTTTTGGTATCAGGGTAATGCTCATATAATGAGTTTTGAAGTATTCCCTCCTCTTTAATTTTTTAGAAGAGTTTGAGAAAGATTGGTATTAGTTATTCTTTAAATGTCTGGTAGAATTCAGCAGTGCAGCCATCAGGTCCTGGGCTTTCCTTTGACGGGAATATTTATTTCTGATTCAATCTCCTTACTAATTAATGGTCTATTCTGTGGGTTTAGTTTTATGTAACACTTCACACTTGGTAAGCTCTCAAGGTGTCTATTCCTCTGTAAAACAAACACATGACTAAGCATCAAAAGAACCCCCATCAGACATAGTTTGTGACATCAGCAAAGAGCTACCCATCCAGCTATTGTTCTCATTAGATTGGAACTGATCCACCTGAGTTCTCAGTGACTCTCCACCTGATTTGTGATAGATAAGGTGTGTTTCACGTTGCAAGTCCTACAGACTCTGGCCAAGGGAAAATAGAGTTAACACAGAAAGCTCTGCTGAGGTTCATTTTTAAAGCAATGAGTTTCTATCCCACAAGTTGCATGTTATTCAAAGGTCATTTGTTCAAGTCAGAGTCCAAATGGTTTTCAATAAACCACTTTGCAGATGACCTAACTTAGGAAAGAATCTCTTGCCTGGAGGCAGTTTCTTTTAGAGAACTTTGCTTAGCATGTGAATGAGCTGGCTTCCTCTGGAGGGCCAGTGGTGTGACCTTGGCTCTGATCTGGCTCAGACTTTCCGGTCATTCAGGGTGTCAGTCTAAATTTTTGGACTCTGCAGGCTCTTAAGAAGGGTAGGCAGGCTCCTGGGCATTTTTATCTCCCTGCTACACTCACCATCAAACACACATTGCACCTGCACCCCAACACCCGTTAAAAAGACAAGAGACAAGATTGCATTGCATTGTCCAGAAAGTAAAGGAAACTTGGACCGAAAGTTCTAAACTATGGCCAGGCAAGGTGGCTCATGCAGGTGTTCGAGACCAGCCTCGGTAAGAGCAAGACCCAGTCTCTGCTAAAAATAGAAAAATTAACCCTGTGGTGGGACACATTAGCTTATAGTCCCAGCTACTTGGGAGGCTGAGGCAGGAGGATCCCTTGAGCCCCAGAGTTTGAGATTACTGAGAGCTATGATGACTCCACAATACTCTACCCAGGGCGAGAGAATGAGACTCTGTCTCAAAAAAAAAAAAAAAAAAAAGTTTTAAACTGTGAAATTTGCAACTCTTGGCAGCTAGGAAAGCCTGGATTTACTCATTTTGTAGGCCTAAAGTAAGTGAGGGATTTGCGTTCATTTTCTTAGTTTTCTTTCCTTATACCTTTCCAGAGTTGGCCTGGAGCTGTACTGGGGGAGGAATGATTTTGTTTGAGGACTGTTGCAGTGAATATCAGTCTGAATCAGCTTTAAAATTACCTCTTCTTGGCTCACGCCTGTGGCTCAATGGGCTAAAGCGCCAGCCACGTACAACTGAGCTGGCGGGTTCGAATCCAGCCCGGTCCGCCAAACAACAATGACGGCTGCAACCGTCAAAAAATGGCCGAGCGTTGTGGTGGGCGCCTGTAGTCCCAGCTACTTGGGAGGCGGAGGCAGGAGACTCGCTTGAGCCCAGGAGTTGGAGGTTGCTGTGAGCTGTGATGCCACGGCACTGTCAGGGTGACAGATTGAGGCTCTGTCTCAAAATAATAAAATAAAATAAAATTACCTCTTCTTCAGGTATGAGTATTAAGACCTAAGTAGTACTCAAGATGTCACACAAATGACCAAAACAGAAGAGGGCCTATCCAAAGATCAGCTTTCCTGTTCCGCAGACAAAGCAAAAGTCCCCAAGGGGAGAAAGGCACGTACATCCCAGAGTATTAGAACCTGGGCCAGGGCAGGTCATTTTCAGTTTTCCAGCCTCAGCTGGAGCCCAAAGGAATTTAGCAGAAGCGAACATCAGCTGTCTTCCTTAGCCAGCATCTGACAGAGCTTGTACTTCCCATGAAAAGGAGGAATCTTCCCCCCAGACTAGTCAAAGAATTTCTTCATTACTTAGCCCAAGGTTCCTTTACTTTCTGGACAATGCAATGCTCACTTTCTAAGAAGTGCTGCGCTTTCTCATCTCACCCAACCGCTCTGCTGGTGCCAATCCCGATTCCTTAATTTATTGGTGAGCTCAATAAGGGTTTGGGGGTCTGACCAACCGGAGTAACTGAGTCCCCTTGCTGGGTCAGGGCACAGGAGGGGCTGCGATGCTGCCTCTGAACTCACAGACCAGCATTGCATCTGACACCAGGTGACTGACACAGAGTGCAGAAGGGGTCCTTGCTGCTGCCACCGCTGTCGGGTGCCCCGGGTGCATCTCCTGGACAACCCCACTTCCTTTCTCCATCTCAGCCTCCTAGGGAAGAGAAGTAATCAATGGAAAATTTAGTGCATGCAAAATTTATATGCTCAACTTCACTGTGTCTCTTTAATACAATAATACTAAATTATTTAAATATTCAATTATTCAATAATAACCTGGTGTCTCTACCCTAAGTGCAGTGAGATTATCTGTCTTTGCTTCCCACATCCCCTTCTAGATAGGTCCAGGAATCCCTGTGGCTCAGTCCTAAGGGTGAGCCCTGGTCACTGCAATGCAACGTCTGGTTTCTCTGCCAACGCCCTGCTCTGGCTGCTCCTCGCAGCCTCTGCACCGGGTCAGCTCAGAAGCTTCTGGAACATCTGCAGGCTCTCAGCAGACCCCGCTCTCCACTTCTGGTCCCCCCTGAGCAAGTTTACAATCTACTATCTGGAACAGCAGCCCTGCAATGGGCTGTTTCTTGCTTAAAATGTTCTAAAGAAGGAGAGTAGCCTGAACACAAGTGAGACCTGTTTCTAAAAAAAAAAAAAGAGCCCAGCGTTGTGGCAAGCATCTGTAGTCCCAGCTACTCGGGAGGCTGAGGCAGGAGGATCACTTGAACCCAAGAGTTTGAGGTTGCTGTGAGCTATGACGTCAGAGCACTCTACCAGGGGCAACAGGAAAGACTCTGTCTCAAAAAAAAAGAAAGAGAGAAAGAGAAAGAAAGGTCCCTGCTACAAAACATAGGCCCAAATTTTCTAGAAAATCTTGAAGAAGGTATGTACCTAAAATGCTGACTGAAATCATTTTTACTCTAGGAATATCCTCACAAAGGGAAGTATAAAACCCCATGCTTGTACAAATATAAAAACAAATCCACAAACGAAACACAAACAAAAGTAAAACAGCCAAATTCTGTTTAGCAATTTTGATTTAACATGCCAGATGGTACCAGTTTTACTGAAAATAAATTTCTACTTTTAGCAGTATCATAGCCAACGATTTTTGAGCAAGTATTAGGTTTCAGGCCAAAGGATTTTAAATGATTTAACCCATTTAACCTCACACCACTTCCAGAGGTAACTACTTCTATTATTCTTATATTACCGAAAAAGACTGGGCTGGATACGAGAGATAAATTTCCCAAGGAGGCATAGCTAAGAGGGGCCGAGCCAGGCTTTCCATCCAGGGAGTCTGGCTCCAGGGCTTCTACTTCTGCCCACGATAGGTTTCTGGATACCGACTGCCACGCTGGGGGCTGCTGTTTGAGTCAGTATTACCACGGGCCACTTCATGACTCCCTTTTCTCACTACCCTTTTTCTCAAATGAAGTCAAGTTTAAGTTTGCTCTGATAGAACCTGGCAGAAGCGCATCATTCTGCATATTATGTTCTCCAGCTCTTCTCTCATTCATTCCAAGTACAGTCTAGAGTCCAAGAGTTTAAAACACAAAGGGAAGTATGGGCCCAGCAGGCTCTGGGCAGAGCTCAATTAATATATGGTCTTTCTTGGCTGGGCATAATGGCTCACGCCTATAAGCCTAGCACTCTGGAAGGCCGAGGTGAGTGGATTCTTTGCGCTCAGGAGTTCAAGACCAGCCTGAGCAAAAGGGAGAACTCATCTCTATTAAAAATAGAAAAAACTAGCCAGGCATGGTGATGTACACCTGTAGTCCCAGTTATATGGGAGGTTGAGGCAAGATCACTTGAGCCCAAGGGTCTGAGGTTGCTGGGAGCTATGACACCACGGCACTCTACCAGGGTGACAGAGTGAGACTCTGTCTCAAAAAATAAAATTAAGGCTCGGCGCCTGTGGCTCAAGCGGCTTAAGGCACCAGCCACGTACACCTGAGCTGGCGGGTTCAAATCCAGCCCGGGCTTGCCAAACAACAATGATGGCTTGTGGCTACAACCAAAAGAAAAATGGCCGGGCATTGTGGTGGGCACCTGTAGTCCCAGCTACTTGGGAGGCGGAGGCAGGAGACTCGCTTGAGCCCAGGAGTTGCAGGTTGCTGTGAGTTGTGATGCCACTGCACTCTACCCAGAGTGACAGCTTGAGGCTCTGTCTCAAAAAAAGTAAATAAATAACATAAAATAATAATAATAATAATAAAATATGGTCTTTCTCATTGCTTCTCAGCCTTTTGGCTAAGATCAAATACAAAATATGGTCATTCTATCTACAATATGCATATATTTTTATTTTTATTTTTTTTTGAGACAGAGTCTCACTATGTTGCCCTTTGTAGAATGCTGTACTGTCATAGCTCACAGCAACCTCAAACTTTTGGGCTTAAGTGATTCTCTTGCCTCAGCCTCCCAAGTAGCTGGGACTACAGGAACCTGCCACAACGCCTGGCTATATTTTTGTTGTAGTTGTCATTATTGTTTGGCAGGCCAGGGCTGGGTTGGAACATGCCAGTTTTGGTGTATATGCTACAGGCGCCAAACCCCTAGCTATTTTTTGGTTGTAGTTGTCATTGTTGTTTGGCAGGTCCGCGCTGGATTCGAGCCTACCAGCTCTGGTATATGTGGCTGGCACCTTAGCCACTTGAGCTACAGGCACTGACCCTGCGTATATTATTATTATTATTATTATTTTTTTGAGACAGAGCCTCAAGCTGTCACCCTAGATAGAGTGCTGTGGCATCACAGCTCACAGCAACCACCAATTCCTGGGCTCAAGTGAGTCTCTTGCCTCCGCCTCCCAAATAGCTGGGACTACAGGCGCCTGCCACAACGCCCGGCCATTTTTTGGTTGCAGCCGTCATTGTTGTTTGGCGGGCCCGGGCTGGATTCAAACCTGCCAGCTCAGGTGTACGTGGCTGGCTCCTTAGCCTGTTGAGCCACAGGCACTGAGCCAATTATTATTATTTTTTGTAGAGACAGAGTCTCACTTTATCACCCTCAGTAGAGTGCCGTGGCATCACACTGCTCACAGCAACCTCCAACTCCTGGGCTTAAGCGATTCTCTTGCCTCAGCCTCCTGAGTAGCTGGGACTACTGCCACAACACCTGGCTATTTTTTTGTTGTTGCAGTTTGGCCGGGGCTGGGTTTGAACCCACCACCCTCAGTATATGGGGCGAGTGCCCTACCCACTGAGCCACAGGCACCACCCCCATATATTATTTTTTAAAAGTTTTTTTTTTGGAGATAGTCTCACTTCGTCACCCTGGGTAGAGTGCTGTGGCATCACAGCTCACAGCAACCTCAAACTCGTGGGCTCAAGCGATCCTTTCGCCTCTACCTCCTGACTAGCTGGGACTATAGGTGCCTGCCACAATGCCCGGCTATTTTTAGAGATAGAAGTCCCACTCTTGCTCAGGCTGGTCTGGAACCCGTGAGCTCAGGTGATCCACCCACCTCGGCCTCCCATAGTGCTAGGATTACAGGCGTGAGTCACCATGCCCAGCATTTTAAAAAAGATTATTATCGAGATAATACACACAATATTCAAATATTCTTACGGAAAATTAGCAAACCCCTGCTAGTTCATCAATGGACTACTGCTATAATTAAAGAAATCGAAGTAAATTCTTGAGGTCAGGTCCTTGTTCAGTTTAATATCCTCCGGTAATTCTCTCAAAATAGAAAGCATAAAGTAGGTACTCTACAAACGTGAGTGACCACAAAACAATGCCATCAGAAATGACCTCTTATTCTACAGAGTTTATACTATTTGTAGTTCCTATAATATTATTTACAGCGGTGATGCAAAGGCTGCTGTCATTGATCTAAAATAAGCTTCTGTGCCTCAATCACAAAACACATAAAGTGTACATGGAACCCTGTGGAAGGCTAAACACTGCCGTTCTGTTATAGTCATAATTGCCATAGTAAGACAGACTTTTGTTCAAACAAATTATTAAAGTTGACAGTGAAAGGATCCCATGACTGATAATGACCTTACTCATGGGTATTCTTCATTCCTCCCTGGGATTGCTCTCTGGCTGGTGGTATGAGTGCTGGTGTGTGTTTTGCTCTTGGTAATGTAAACGTGTTAGGAATGGGAGCAATGATGTTTCTATGTAGAGAACAGTTCCAGGAAGCTATGCATTGGTAGGTGCTTGCTCTGAGAAATAACCAGGGCTGCATCCTCTTGTAGTAGGTATACAGGCCTTGTGGGCCTCCGTTTCACCTTTAATCGGCAGTTAATACAACAGCAATTCCTACACACGCAAAGCACAAAGTCAAGTTTACGAAACTGCCATACAAACAAGATAGCAATAGTTTCTGTGTATTTATCAAAAGAGAGCTAAACAGTACTGGTATTTATAAAAACAAAAACAAAAGATAAAAAAATCCAAAATTATATAAGACAGTTTCTTTCTTTCTTCTTTTTTTTTTTTTTTTGTTTGTTTTGAGACAGTCTCACTAGGTCGCCCTCAGTAGAGTGCTGTGGCATTACAGCTCACAGCAACCTCCAATTTCTGGGCTCAAGCAAGTCTCCTGCCTCAGCCTCCCAAGTAGCTGGGATGACAGGCGCCCACCACAACACTAGACTATTTTTTGGTTGTAGTTGTCATTGTTGTTTAGCAGGCCAGGGCTGGAAATCGAATCCACCAGCTCTGGTATGTGTGGCTGGCTCCCTAGCTGCTGAGCTACAGGTACCAAGCCTTTTTGTTTGTTTTGAGACAATCTCACTCTGTTGCCCTGGGTAGAGTACCATGGTATCATTATAGCTCACAGCAACCTCAGTCTCTTGGGCTCAAGTAATCCTCTTGCCTCAGCTTTGAGAGTAGCTGGGACTATGGGTGGCTGCCACAATGCCTGGCTAGTTTGTCTATTTTTTAGAGACAGGGTCTTGCTATCTCTCAGGCTGGTCTGGAACTCCTGAGCTCAAGCAGTCAGTCCTCCCACCTTAGCCTCCCAGAGTGCTAGGATGACAGGCTCACGCCAGTGTTCCTGGTCTATAAGAATTTTCAATTCAAGAAGGCAAACTGAGCAGGTAGATTTGTCATTCTTCTTTCCCGAGATCATAACGAAGTGATAAAGAGTTTACAAGACTATAAATGCATAGTTACAAAGACGGTGAGGGACAGGTTGCGCCTCAGCAGTTGAGATATTTCAATGAATTTCTGGGAGATGAAAAATAAAAAAAAACATGAACATACAGACAGAGGTGGAATAGAGATGGTTTGGACTAGAGTCTGCATGGGAGGAGAAGGAAATAAGAAAGGGGCCAAATGTTAAATGTTGAGATTTTCAAAGTTCTGTGGACAATTATTTAGGACCTAGAATTCTTTACCATCTAAACCAGCTATCAAAAGTAAAGACAGATAAAGACGTTTTCAAACTCCCGGGATGGAGCAAGTTGACTTATTATGTACCTTTTCTTATGAAGCTACTTAAGGATGTTCTCCAGTTTAAAGGAAAAAAAAAAAAAAAGGAGAAGGGGAGAGACCCAAGAAAGAAAAAGATACATGATGCCAGCAATAGCAGAGCCAGGCCAGGATGACAGCTATGTGAATTCTGACAGCAGCCTTTGGGCTGCAGGGATATTTTCAAGAAGAAAGGCACTGGGTTCCAGGTCATATATAAAATAAAGAAGAAACCAGGGTGAAAAAAACCCCACCCTGGCCAGGTGCAGTGGCTCATGCCGTAATCCTAGCACTCTGGGAGGCTGAGGTGGGTAATCCTAGCACTCTGACTGACTGAGTTCACAGGTTGGAGACCAGTCTGAGCCAGAGCAAGACCCCATCACTAAAACTAGCCCAGCGCTGTGGAGGGCACCTGTAGTCCCAGCTACTTGGGAGGCTGAGGCAAGAGAATTGCTTGAGCCCAAGAATTTAAGTTTGCTGTGAGTTATGATGCCACGCACAGCACTCTACCAAGGTGACAAAGTACGACTCTGTCTACAAAAAAAATTAAAAGAAAAACAACAGCCAAATCTGGTAAAGCCTGGTGGTAAAGACATGTTTCTTCTTTCATTAAGAAAGACTTAAAAGGCTCGGCACCCATAGCACAGTGGATACAACACCGGCCACGAGTACCAAGGCTAGCGGGTTCGAACTCGGCCTAGGCCAGCTAAACAACGATGACAACTGCAACAACAAAAGCAATAGCCAGGCGTTGTGGCCTGCTGGCCTCAGGTGCCTATGGTCCAGCTACTTGGGAGGCTAAGGCAAGAGAACTGTTTAAACTCAAGAGTTTGATGTTGCTGTGAGCTGTGACGTCATGGCACTCTACCTAGGGCGACATAGCAAGACTCTGTCTCAGGCGGGGGGCGGGGGGGGGGGACGGTGCGGGGGGAGAAAGAAAGAAAGAGTTAAAGGCCGAGCCCCATAGCTCATGCCTATAATCCTAGCACTCTGGGAGGCCGAGGCGAGTGGATTGCCTGAACTCCAGGTTCAACACCAGCCTGAGCAAGAGGGAGACCCTGTGTCTATAAAGAAAAAAAAAAGCCAGGCGCTGTGGCAGGCGCCTGTAGTTCCAGCTACCTGGGAGGCTAAGGCAAGAGAATCGCTTAAACCCAAGAGTTTGAGATTGCTGTGATTTGTGACCCCACTGTACTCTACCTAGGATGATAAATTAGACTCTGTCTCAAAAAGAAAAAAGAAAGAGTTAAAGACTGCAAGGAATTTATAATCCTATTATGAAGCAACCTAAATTATGGCATGATTTTCAGCAACTGATAACATCTAAAAAAAGGTAATGCCAGAAGTATTCTTTAGTAGTGGCAGAGGGAAGGTGACATGGTGTCTAGAGAGAAGAGAACATAATCAAGGCTCACAACTTGGCTTTTCTGAGGACAATATCCACATAGTCATAATAATATAATCTCGGTATTCTGATTCTCAACTTTTTGGCCCTACTCAACAAGTAGAACTTGAAAGCCAGGCTCAGTGGCTCAGGCCTGTAATCAGCACTCAGGGAGGCCAGGGTGGGAGGATCACTGGAGCTCAAGAGTTTGAGACCAGCCTGCACAAGAACGAAACTCTGTCTCTACTAATAGAAAAATGAGCCAGGTATTGTGATGGGTACTTGTAGCCCTAGCTACTCAGGAGGCTGAAGCAGGAGGATCACTTGAGCCTAGGAGTTTGAGATTGCTGTGAGGTAGGCTGACACCATTGCACTCTAGCCTGGGCGGCAGTGTAAGGCCCTATCTCAAAATTAAAAATAAAATATGAAATAAGAGAATAAAATAAAAAGAAGTGAATTATGGCTATCTACTGACAGTTTGACTTACAAATCCATCTTTGAAAACTATGTATTTGAGAAATGATTACAGTCATTTCCTTTAAGTAGCTAGTTCAGTATAGCTATTTGCTAATTTGATTTCATAGTACAATTTTGAAAATTACCCAGAAGTCCTGCATGAATTGAACGGGCTTTTAATGGAATAAAATTCAATTTTTCTTTGAAGTCTTTATCACTTCCTATTAAGAAATTGGTAACATTGGATGGTGCCTGTGGCTTAAAGGGGTAAGGTGCTGGCCTCATATACCAGAGGTGGTGGGTTCAAACCCAGCCCTGGCCAAAAACTGCAAAAAAAGAATAAATAAATAAAGTCTATTAAAAAAAAAAAGAAAGAAAGAAATTAGTAACATTATGGGGTTCTTACTGCACCCTAAATGCACAGGTGCTTCTGTGACATGGTGGGAATTACTCAGACAAAGCCCTGGGCACCCTCTCCTCAACCTAGGGAAATCACCAGCTCTGGAAAATAACAGAATGGCGCCCTCCACTGTCCTTCAGGCAAACTGCACCTTCATGGTCAGTGTTCCAGAGAGGTTAAAAAGATCTTTGGGACCTGAAGAGATTGTGTGAAGCAGTGGCAGGAGAAATGAGACTCCAGCATAGGCATTTACTTGTGTGCTGTAGTCAATAAACGTGATTCCCCAAATTACTCACCTCACAAGTTGGAAAATTTGAACGTAGGCTAGATATTACATGATTTTTGGATGTTATTAAAGTTCTACTAAGAGTCCTAATTTTAGGAGCTGAGTGCTGAAGTAGTTAGCTAAAGTGTCATAAAGTCTGCAACCAATTTTCTTTTCTTTTCTTTTCTTTTTTGGCCAGGGCTGGGTTTGAACCCGCCACCTCTGACATAGGGGGCCGGCGCCCTACTCCTTTGAGCCACAGGCACCACCTACAACTAATTTTCAAACGGCTCCTCTCTTATTCAGAATTCAAGCCAAGGCTCTGTGATGACCCAGGAATTTGAGACTAGCCTGGGTAACATAGCAAACCCCCTGTCTACAAAAAATAGAAAAATTAACGGGGTCTGGTAGTGTGCACTTGTAGTCCCAGCTACTGCGGAAGCTGAGGCGGGAGGATCATTTGGGTGCAGGAGTTTGATATTGGTGTGTGCTAGACTGATGCCAGGCAACAGAGTGAGAGCTTGTCTTTAAGGAAAAAACAACAACAAACAAAACCCAAAACCTTCTCTGTGAGACTTTTCCTGGCCACAATCTCAAATTTAATTATCACCTCTCTGTATCATTTTCCCTTTTTTTTTTTTTAAGAGCCAGAGTCTTACTTTATTTCCCTCGGTAGAGAGCTGTTACGTCACAGCTCACAGCAACCTCCAACTTCTGGACTTAGTAAGCAATTCTCTCGCCTCAGCCTCTCAAGTAGCTGGGAATACAGGTGCCCGCCAGAATGCTCGGCTATTTTTTGTTGCAGTTTGGCTGGGGCCAAGTTTGAACCCACCACCCTCCGTATATGGGGCTGGCACCCTACTCACTGAGCCACAGGTGCGGCCCTCATTTTCCAATCTATGCTTACTTTAAATTTAAGGTACCAGGGCCTAGTGTGGTGGCTCATGCCTATACTCCTAGAACTCTGGGAGGCCGTGGGTAGATTGCCTGAGCTCACAGGTTAGAGACCAGCCTCAGCCAGAGCAAGACCTTGTCTTTAAAAATAGCCAGACATTGTGGTGGGTGCCTATAGACCCAGCAACTCAGGAGGCTGAGGCAAGAGAATCACTTGAGCCCAGGAGTTTGAGATTGCTGTAAGCTATGACACAATGGCACTCTACCAAGGACTGAGACTCTGTCTCAAAAAAATAAAAAATATAAAAATAGCCGGGCATTATGGCGGGTGCCTGTAGTGCTACCTACTTTGGAGGCTGAGGCAAGATAATCTTGAGCCCTGTAATGTGAGCCTGCTGTGAGCTGTGACTCTACAGCATTCTACTGAGGGTAACAAAGTAAAACTCTGTCTCAAAAAAAAAAAAAAAAATTTAAGGTACTAACATTTCACTTAATTTATCTTTTTAAATTATCTATGTTGCTCAAAACATATATAATTTACATGAAAGCTTTGATGATTGTCTGTTTTGTTCACTGGACCTAACAACTTTGTGTGATATTTTACATTTACTAGAAATAGACAAAAATCACCCATAATCCCACTACCCTATCTTAGGTTGTTTGCAGCCTAAGTCATCAAAGCCTGGAATGATGCCTAAATGGTGCAAAATGATGCAAAATGTCAATGGTGCCTAAAAGGCAAACACAGACGAAATGTTTGCTTTTTTTATTTATAAAAACTTAAAGCTTACGTAGGAAAAATAATTCAGAGCACAAGCCAGTCAAACTGGCCAGTCATCACTAGATGGCATCTCCCCAACGTGCATGCTACAGTCTAAAACAGAAGTGGCAGCCAGGTGTGGGGCACATATCTGTAGTCCCAGCTACTCCAAGGGCTGAGGCAGGAGGATCTTTTGAGCTCAGGAGTTCAAGGTTGCAGTGAGCTAAGATCATGCCACTGCACTATAGCCTGGGCTACAGAGTGAGACCCTGTCTCTCAAAATAAACGAATATAGCCAGGTGTTGTGGCAGGCGCCTGTAGTCCCAGCTACTTGGGAGACAGAGGCAGGAGACTCGCTTGAGCCCAGGAATTGGAGGTTGCTGTGAGCTGTGATGCCATTGCACTCTATCTAGGGTGACAGCTTGAGGTTCTGTCTCCGCCCCCCCCCCAAAAAAGGAAGTTGCAAATGGATTGTAAGAGTAAAATTTCGAGCCCACATTCTTTTTTTTTTCCATTTAATATGTATTAAGTGAGTTGTTTCTAGAACAGACAAATGTAAGGGCGGGGTGTTTGATAAATTCAGGGATGATAAATCCAAATGGGTTAAAAAAGAGGTGGTGTTGATTCCTAGTCTTTGAGATAGACTTTAAGAATTAGGCATATAAATCCTGCTGAATTCAAATGTTGTATAGGATAGAGCACAGGTATTAAAAAATGTGCTAAAATTCTAATGTTTTTATATACGTAGAACATAACCTCTTGGGTTGTTTTAAAAATTACATAGACGAGTCTAATATTCCCAGCAACAGCTCGAAGGTAAACTCTGTTCATGTGGACCTCTAGATGCTGACAAATAAAAATGGACATCTGGGCCAGGCCCAGTGCCTCACGCCTATAATGCTGGCACTCTGGGAGGTGGAAGTGGGTGGATCTCTCAAGACCAGCCTGAGCAAGAGCGAGACTCCAACTCTACAAAAAAAGCCCCATATACTGAGAGTGGCGGGTTCCAACCAGGCCCCTGCCAAACTGCAACAAAAAAACAGCCGGATGTTGTGGCAGGAGCCTGTAGTCCCAGCTACTTGGGACTCTGAGGCAAGAGGATCACTTGAACCCAAGAGTCTGAGGTTGCTGTGAGCTATGATGTCACAGCACTCTACCGAGGGCAACAAAGTGAGACTCTGTCTCACAAAAAAAAAAAAAAAAGAAAGAAAGAAAAGAAAAAGAAAAAACTAAACCACAAGAAGATGCCACTTCATACTAGGACAGCTATCAACAAAAAGACAGATAACAGCAAATGTTAATGAGTTTGTAGAGAAATTGGAAC
>CAUYRH010141854.1:0-62107 GCA_963574655.1 Perodicticus potto | reverse complement strand
TCTTGGAAGGGTACAGGTGAACCTTGCTAGATGCAGAGTACAAATGCCTTCATGTAGTGACAGAGAGATTGCCTGGAGGGCTATGTTAATCAGGTTGATGAAAATGGTTAAGATTGTGTATGAAGCCAGCACATTGTGCCCCTTGATTGCACTATTGTACACAACTATGATTTAATGATAAAGATAATAAAAAAAAGGGGGGGGGAAGAAAAAATAAAATAAAATAAGTAAAGGCTGAGGAGGACTGTCATTAACAAGTTAAAAAGAGCAGGAGGAGGAATCAGCAGCTGAGACTGATGTTACAGCCACAGAGATAGAAAGAAAATCAGAAGTACAATGTATGGCTCTTCCCCCAACTACGGATATCAGCTTTTCCCCATCCACTCATTATTCCTGGTGCCCCTCAGGAAAGCCCTAGTCCCTTGGGTTGTACCTGCTCTCTCCATGGCCTCTTTGTTCATAACGAGCGTGTATTCATAAATGCCCCCGAGCATGGCCTCGGTGATGTAGTGGGTCCCAAAATCTCGGAAGAGATCTCTGTACTCCCCGTAGCTGTACTCCAGGGGCAGCTGCCGGACTCTTTGCAGGAACTCGTAATGCAGCATGAGGCTTCTGGGTTTCAGCTTGTAATGTGCTACTCCAAGGTCAGAGCGTGCGTGCAGAAATGCGCTTTTCTAAATGAAATACCAACATGGGAAAACCAGACCTTTAAAGTTAGAAATCTGGAACGAGAAGATGAACTTTACAAATATCATCCAGTGCGCTGAGCCTGAGGTCATCACTCTCATGATTCCTTTAGGGTACTTGAGGGAAGACCGACCCTTTGACAAGCTCTCGGTTCTCATAAATATTCTGACATCCTTTTTAGCTTGGGAGAGCTTGCTCTTCATTCACCTTCTTACTGCAGTGAGCAAAGACTCTTAAGGGTAACAGGAGGCACATGGGGCCACTCGGATGGGACACAGGCTCTGCTGACCTGCGTGGGCGTGTGCTTTGGGAAGGCCAGATATGGTACAGTGGGCAGGATTCGGCAAGCTATAGGCTGCACACCATAGTGGAGCCTGCTCTTGTCAGTGAAGTTTTATTGGGATGCAGCCACAGCTGTTTGTTTATGTGTAGTCTGCCGCAGCTGTCTCTCCACAAAGGCAGAGAGGTTGTGAAAGGGACCCTGTAGTCCCGCAAATCCTAAAGATTTTACCACTTCTCCCTTTGCAGAAGAAGTTTGGCAAACCCTTGATCAGTGGGATAAACTGAAAGTTGGCAATACTTGACAAAGGATATGCAAGTTGGAGGTATGGATGCAACTTGAGGTGTAGGGAGGGGAAAAGGGGGAGGCGGGAAACATGAGTGGGGTACACTCCGGCCCAATCCTAGATCCTGCAGCTCTCTACACCACGCCAGCTCTTCTGGGGTCTGTCTCCTGGGCCCCTCACCTGGTTTCCTGGCTTGCTCCCTTCCCATTCTGCCCTGCTCACTCTCCCTCACCCTTTCCTCCTAAGCAGTCACTAGATCCTCTTGCCATTATTATTTTTATAAATGTTACATCTCGTCTTGCTTCTTTCTTCCCTCTCTTCTTTCTCTAGCCTGCCTTCCATGACCCAATCAGAGTCGATGTCCTAAAACTCTGACATATGGTTAACACTTAACACAAAACCCCTGCATGGCTCACTATCGCCTCCGGAAGAGAACCAGCTCCCTTCCTTGGGTTATAAGAACATCACCATCTGTTCCCCAGTTGCCTCTCTGGCTTCAGCTTCTGCAACCTGAAGTTGTCCTCTCCAAACCTTATTATTTGTCACCAACCACACCATCTATCTGTGGTATTCAACTTTTCACTATTCTCCAAACCCACCTTTCTCTTTCATGATGCAATTTTGCACATTCAGTTCCTTTTCCCTGCAATCTTTTCTCCACCTTTTCTGCCTGACACATCCCTACTCAGCCAGCACCCCTGGAATGCCCCACTCACATTCCCTCTTCTAGGATTGAAAAGCGCTTGCTCGTATTTCCTTCATAGCCTGTGCTGTGCCGCCTTACAGCTGCTACAAAGAATTGGGAATAGTGTCTGCTGACGTGGACGTGAAGGCAAGAATCACTGAGGGTCCCACTCTCTAGGGTGTGTGTGGCACACGTCAGCGTCCTATAACTGCCCGTTTGAATCAGGGAGGGAGGGAGAGAAGGAGAGGGAAAGGGTGTGAACAGAGGGCACTTTTTATCTTCCCTCCTAACAGGGTAAGTTTCTTTAATCAGTCCACAAGTCATTCCTGAGCACCTGTTAAGTGCCATTCTGAGTCTACAGAAGGAAGAGTAAGTTTCTGCACCCAAGAAGTTCACAGCCTGGAAGATGAAGAAAAAATAAGCGAAGATAGTCCAACTAATGTTTGCTATCCATTTGCTGCTGGTAACTATTTTGGCAGCAGAGATATTTCTGAGCCTATCACCACAAATCGCTGAGACCTTACAGGCTTGATCTCTCCCACATCCCCTTCTCATTAATTTTCTATCACATCATAACTGTGTTGAAAACTCTTAGTGGCTAGAAAATAAAATGTATCTTCCTCGCCCTGGAATTCAAGGTCCCTCAAATCTACCTGTCACCTGCATCTTCATGTCCTGTTTTATACCCACTCCTATCACTTCTCTTCCATCACATCAGAGTTATGCCTTCTTGGCAACAGGAAGCAGATGATACAAGGGGTTAGTGTTGTAGAAACATTTCTCAGGCAGCACGTGCATGCGAAGGGTTAAGGGGGGAGATGAAGGCCGTTTAGTAGACAGAGCAAGAGATGAAAGGGTCAGGGTTAATTAAGGCATAATAGGAGGCAGAATGACAAGGGATGGGAGAATAATCCTGAAGGATGTGACGACCACAGGTGTGGTGAAGAAGTAAAAGTGAGAGCCAAATCTGATTCTTCATTTCCTAGTCTGGAAAAATAAAATGGAGAAAAAATGTCATTAATGTGGATTGAGCCAGTGTGCAGGTGGCACACTGGTGTACCATGAGAGGGTCTTCTGTTGTATGGGGAAAAAAAATTTTAAGATAATTAATTAAATTATTTTCAAAAGAAGTTCAACGCACAGTAAATATATTCTTTTTTTACTTTCTTTTTGGTTAACATAATTTAAGTGCACCACAGAAATTTAACTGTAGGTTCCAGTGTGCCATGAGATCAAAAAAGATTGAAAAACACTGATTTAAGGAGGAAGAAGATGCTTCGGAGTTGTCAGCAAGGCATCCAGGTGTAGATGCTCAGAAGGTGGGCAGGCGAGGCAGGGCTGGAGCTTAACAGAAAGGTGAGAAGCGGTGGTGGAGGTGTTTAGCTGGTGCCTGGGTCAGAAGTGAGTGGAAGAGGGGCTTACAGGGGTGGGGTGGTTGCAGACTGCAAACGGAAGATAACCCCAAATAAATAAAGACTAGGCGGGCATACGAAAGCCAGGAAGGAAGGTGATAAGACAGAAACCAAACAGGTGAAAAAGGAAAGCAATAGTTTGACCAACTCCACCAAATGCCCTAAGGAAGAGGTCTTGAGTGACCTTCCAGAGAGGAATTTCCAGTGAATGTGACAGAAGTCAAATTAATGTGGGCTGAAAGTCTCCAGAGTCGTTTTGGCAAAGCTTTATCTTCAGCTCATTGAAAAACAAAAGGACAAGCTTATTAGAAAAACAAGAGAAAGTAGTTATAGAAGGCTATCTCTGCCCAGACTCTTTAAAAAGTTTAGTTAGTATAAGACTAAACTACATTTTTGTGTGTAAAGACTTTGAAGACAACAGAAACAGGCTGTTAGGAAGAATAGTAATGTGGAGTGAAGACGTGTCCATGGGCATGAACCGTCAAGAGTCGACGTGCTGTGGTTTGAATTTCTCCTCCAAAACTCACATTGACATGTAGTTGCCATTATCACAGTGTTGAGAGGTGGGGCCTTTAAATGGTGATTAGGTGTTGGGGGCTCTACCCTTGTCGATGGGTTAATGCTATCATCTAAGGAGTGAGCTCCTGATACGTGGTGAAGTTCAGCCTCTTTCCCTGTCTCGCAGGCTTCCTTGCCACACGATGCCTCCTCCACGTTACAATGAAGTAAGAAGGCACTCATCAGAAGCAGTCCCTGCCGTTGGACTTTACAGCCTCAGGAACCGTGAGCCAAATAAATCCGTTTCTTTGTAAAGTATCCAGTCTGCGGTTTTCTTTTACAGCAACATAAAATGGACCAAGACAACACGTAAGTTTAAAAGCAACAAAAGGTACTTACTGTATGAGAGAATCGTTTTGTTCGCTTAATGTAATTTCTTCCTTGGTCACTTTGATCGTTATAGCCAAGTTCAAATATTTCCTTTATTTTAAAACCAAAACTGAAACTTGACTGCCTTATTGCTTTCTCTATGACATTGTGTTCAAAATCTGCATATGATTCATATTCTGCCAGTGCAAATTCATATTTGCCTTGGGTCTAAAGGAAGAAAAAAGAAAATATGTGTATTTCATTCAACTCAGATCAATTCCGTCCAAGTCAGTGGATGTCCACTCTACTCTCCCTCTGTGCTGGATACTGGACTAGATGTTCTGGGTCCAGGAAATTTGGGGTCAATTTGTGTTCCCACCCTCAAAGCTCTGGATGCAGGGGGAGAGACAGACCTATTCAGTCGTGTGGGCTAAAGCCCACAGGTTGGTGCTGACATGATTTTCCACCTGCAAAAGTGCAAGAGGACATCTGGGTGTAGGCTCAGCAGTGGCCAAGGCGGGGAGGTGGGGAGGGCAGGAGGTGTTCTAGGAACTGCGAGGGGATTCCAGTGTGTGAAAGCAGAAAATGCAAGAGTGAGGGGAAGGGAAGGTGTTGTGAGAGGCTGTGCTGGCCCCAGAGTGTTAAGACTTTTTTTTGTACTACTTGCTCTGAAGTCTGGGCTTAATCCAAAGGTGAGCCAGCAGAGGAAGAGCCTGAGCCCAGGAAGACCATTCAAGACAGCACAGTGGTTGGACCGGGAGGGACACGGCTGGAGTCAGAGAGACCAAGCAGAGGCTCCGTGAGGAGTGCAAGTGACAGCAGATGAGGGTCCCGTCTACGGCAGTGGGGAAATGTAGTCACAAGGCAGGAAAGTGCCCTGGAGAGAACTTAGAGGAGCCACTTGCTCCAAAATCAGTGCTCAGGAGAGGATAAAGGGTGGGATCACGCTTGAGGTGGATCTTTGAAGGGTCAGGAGAAACCTACTAAATGCAGAACACAAATGTTCTTACACAGTAAACGAGAAAATCTCATGAACGTTATGTTGAACAGGCAGATGAAAATATTTCAGATTGTGTGTGAGGCCCGCACACTGTACCCCATGATTGAACAATGTACCCAGCTATGATTCAATAAAAAAAAAATCAGTGTTCATGAACCTGTGCACGGGGGGAACTGCCTTGGTGGCCCCAGAGCCACCAATCCCAAGTCAGCTCCATTTCCCTTCCCATCAGCTTCTGGGCATCTGCAATTCCCGAAGAGGACGCAACACCTAAGCTGTCACCAGGGAAGGCAGGTGGGGGTAGTCACCGAAGCGACTGGCGACATGGCGTTGTCAGCAGGAAGGCTGCTGAGATCACCGCCTCACTGCCCTACACCAGCTGGATGACCTCACGCAACACACTTGACCCCTCTGTGCCTCAGGTTCCTCACGGGTAACATGGAGCCATAATTGACTCTCCGGTCAGGCTTGATTGTGAGGCTTGAGCCTCACCGGTGAAGCATGGCTCGGGGCCTGGCGTGGCGATCAGAGGATGCTGGCAGTGGGGAGCAGAGACTTACGCTGCTCTGAGACTCTGCCTTGAAAGCAGAGGCTCTGAGGACAACCCTGGGCACGCAGGGTCATTTGGTTTGGCTAATATAATATCTTCCTTAGCCACTTCGGCTGTTATCGCCAAGTTCAGATGGAGGGCGTGTTTGGCCCTACGTTGTTTTTTATTCTTTCTCGGCCAGTAAATGTAGAAGACAGTGAAAAGAGGGATGGAGGAGGGGAGGGAAGGCGGCTAGCTAGCCTAATTCCGAAGTGGAAATTACCATCAAGCCCCTTTAGTCCAGCCTCTCATTTTACAGACAAGGAAACTGAGGCCCAGAGTGGAAAGGGGACTTAGCCTCGGGTACAACTGGGGCCTGTGGCAGAGCCAGGCCTGGAACCCAGTGTGGGGTCTCAAGTGTGTGCCCTGCAGTCGGTTCTAAACCCCACTCTGTGAGATGGGCTTCTGAGTGTGCACCTTCGTCGTAAGGAATCTCTGTGTAGCCTGGAATGCTTGGGACAATGGCTGCCGTCAGCAGGCCAGGACATGGCTATGATGAGAACAAGTGCAGCAGTGAGAGCTAAATGTCCCCGGGACTCTCCTGAGACCAGGTGCTGCGCTAACCACACAACACCTCACTCATCCTCCCCTTGCAGGTTAGGGCCTCAGAACTCCCAATTTAAAGGTAGGAAAACAGTGACAGGGCAGTCAGGAGGGCATAGACGGTAAGGGACTGACCCACCAAGTCTGCGCGACCCAGGATCCTGAGCTCTCCTTCTCTTTCGGAGGTGGCTTTTGCTGTGATGTTGCTATTATCACTGCTGCCACCACCTCCCCTGCACTGCACACATCTGTCACCTGCCCACAGAGGAGGGACAGCCCGCTTTACATACAGAGGAACTGAGCTCAGAGAGACAAAGGCTCGAGCCAACTCACAGGGCATCCCCGGCCTTGGACCCACGGCAGCGGAGTCCTCCTCTAGTGCCCGCCCCCACCGCCGCCTGGCCACCACTTACCTGCGGCGTGTAGCTTTCCACGTTGTAAGGCTTCCTAAACCTGGTGTTCAGGATGTAATGCGGGGAGCATCCGCCAGCATAATACCTGTGGTCGAGAACCGGGCCCTCCAAACGGTTGGTGAACAAATTTACCCTGTAAGCAAGGCGCGGACACGCTCAGGAGGTCAGGGCCCGGCTCGTGTAACCTCGCTTGGCAGACCCTACTGAAAAGTTCCTGGGCACGGCATTCAAGGGCCTCGATAGCATGTCCCAACCAGCTCTTCCAGCTTCGTCTCTGGCCACTCCTGACCCTGACCGTGTGTCCAGTCCCCAGCCACGTGGCTCTTGCTCCAGGCTGCTCTGTTCCTTCCATAGTGAGTGCTGTTTTCTGGGCCCTTAATACCCTTCCAGTGCTCGCTGTTTTATTTCCTACCTGCCTGTCAAAATTTGAGCTCTACGATCATGTACAGTGAGATGGCTTCACTGTCACCTGTCAGCCTGGCCCCCACCCCAGCATGAATTTATCATTCTGTGCTACAACAGTTTCCTTCCGAGAGTGGGATAGTTGAGTAGTTACCAACATGGACTTTGGAGCCAGACAAGCAAGATCAAGTTCATGTTCTGCCACTTCCCCGCGAGCCCGTTAACTTCTCCGTCCCTCATTCTCATCCTATACAGAGTGGGATCAAGGAAATACTGCCTCACGGGGATGTGGGGAGCATCACACATATCTGTGATTATTAAGCACTGAAAACACCGCCTGGTCTTCCTAAAGGTTTGTTTGTGTGTCTGTCACCACCACCAAATGTGAGCCCTTTGAGGGTGGTGGGTTTCATAATTTCTGTAAGACCCTTATCAGGACATGTTGAGAATACTCTCTGTTTACTGAGGTGTAACTGTGACAGACACGGAAGTGAGGGGATGCTCCATGCAGTGTCTCATTTGGTGTCCTGCATCTCTGGGTGGCAGGTGTTACGGCCTCCACTTCTGGGAGGAAGAAGTCTTCAGGTAGACAGCGTTCCTCACAGCCCCCCGCAGCAAGCCTTCTGGGGCCACCTCCGTCTCCCGAGAGCTCTTGCTTTATTAAAAGGAGCTCTATCAGCTGGGCACAGTGGCCCACGCCTGTAATCCTAGCACTCTGGGAGGCCGAGGAGGACGGATTGCTTGAACTCAGGAATTCGAGACCAGCCTGAGTCTGAGCAAGCCCCCGTCTCTACTAAAAACAAAACAAAACAAAAAACTAGCAGGGCATTGTGGTGGGTGCCTGTAGTCCCCGCTACTTCAGAGGCTGAGGGAAGAGGATGACTCGAGCCTAGAGTTTGAGGTTGCTGTGAGCTATGATGCCACAGCACTCTACCAGGGGCAATAGAGTTAGATCCTGTCTCAAAAAAAAAAAAAAAAGAAAGGAAGGGATGCCATCCTCTCTGACAGTTTCCACTCACTGGCCTTGGTTCTCTTCCTCACCAAAATTGTTCCATGCGTCTTTGCTATGACAGATTTCCGTGCAACATAATCATGTATACTGACTTATTTAACAAATACTGTACAACGTGGTTGTTTATTTTATTTAACAAACCCAACATGAAACTCACTCAGTGGAGGCACCATCCTCATCCATCTACACCTGTTGGCTCACTGCATCCTTATGAGAGTTAATCCTTCTGAGGTAGGTATTATTATTTTCTGCATTTTACAGAATAGGATGGTGAGGGTAATGGACTGGCCCCCGGTCTCCCAGCCTGCAGCGATTGGTGGGCTGGGAGTCAGAGTCTGGATGGTTTAGTTCAAGGACAGAGTCTGTTACAGTTGTATCAGCTTATTCAATCCTCTTGACTTTGAAAGAAGGGCATTATTAGCCACTCTCTCTCGATGACAAAATTCAGGTCCCATAGAGATAAGTACCTCCCCAGACGTCCCATGTCACTAAGCTGTTCTGTCTGTCCCTCTTAGGGCAGAAAAGCTGCAAAACATGGCAGGAAAATCGGGCAAATGCCAGGCTAGGGTGCCCCTTCCCTGCCCTTACTTCCCTGAGTTTGCTATAGGACTGGACCAGCAGAGATCCCTAGAAGCCTGGGATGTAGCCGATGGCCCAGAAACCCGCTCCTTCACTAAGCTCTGAGCAGACTCTGCCAGACCCAATGCTGGGACCTACAGATATGGAAATAGATAACAGCTATCTTTCAAGCTGTGGATAGCATTCGGGAGGTCATACTCTGGATGCACCTGGCAAAGTTACGTTGCAAGTTTTACTATAAAATGAAGGTTCATCCCCAGCCCCCACTTGCAGCCTGTGTGATGTCCACGCACGCTCTGGGCCACTGCTCCCGAACCCGCCCTTCTGGTGCAGGGTCTGTCTATGGGACGTGCTCCCAGGGCAACTCAGAACTGTCCTCACAGAGCACCCAGGGGCATCCACTTATACTAAGTCTTTTTTCAGAAACAAAAGAGAGGAACTCTGTGCACCTTGGCTCACTCTCTCTCTTTTCTCCAGAATTCCATTTAATTCTGTACCTTCTCATCAATACAACAGAAAGACAGGAACTTACCCACTGGCCAGACTGTCAATTGCCCAGTATTGGTCCATTTCATGCTGACACTTTTTATAAATCCGTCTACAGTTTGCCTCATCTGACTGGTCTCCACAGTCATTATCCCCATTGCAAAGAAGTCTGCGGTTCACACACCTCCCTGGGAGGGAGAGAGAGTGTCACCCCCAGCCACACACTTGCTAGGACAGGCGCTAACAATGTTTCGGTATCTACTAGGTGCCAGATGTTTTGCTGGCCTTTGATGCTGTTTTAATTAGACATCATGTGTCAAGGTAGATTGGTTATGGCACTGAGAGGGTGTTTCCCCACGGCCCCGCCACCACCACCAAAAGAGGCCAGTGCTGAATTCCTGAAAGCACTTAGATGGAGGCTTATTAGAGCAATTCAGTAAGGGTGGGGACAGGCAAAGTGCCTGAGAGGCAGGGGCCATGTGCCCGACAGGAAGGCAGTCCAGACTCTCTCTAAGACAGGATCAAGGAGGTGGGTTTGGTAGGTCCTGAAAATAGTCACCAGCTGCGCCAACTTTCATGTGTCACCTAACCTCCTTGCCTCAATGTATTCATCTGTAAAACAGGAGAGTTGTCATGCTCTTCCCACTGGGTAGCTGGGAATTTAAATAAGTAAAATGATACTGACTCAGAGCAGGTGCACGTCAGGGTTAGCCTTACTGTTGCCAGTATTGTTGAGGCCGAGCGCACAATGCTAGCAGTATGTACGGCAGTATTGGAACCTTTAACTGTCTCATCTCACATTCTTTCCACCGTCTTCAACAGCCATGCTTGTTAGCCCTATACTAAGGTGGAAAAATACCAGTTAACTCCTGGCAAATTTCTGGGCCACAAGCCCTCAAAGAAATGGAATAAGTCTGGATCACTCCCAAGATAGATGAGAAAGTACTCACTGACTTCTTGCTTGACTAACTCCCCTGAGAAACGAACCGGGAAGTACCAACTGTCCCCAGACTGACCTTTGAGAAATACCAGTTGGGGAAAGTATTGAAACAAAGATGTATGGCTAACTAAATGCAAAGTTCTGCTTTTGTACATTGCTAGGTAAGCAACCCAGCTGGGCAGCACCTGGGCAGCCTGCGTGCCAACGAGGATGCAGACAAAGCCTTAAAAACCCAACCCCTTAAGCCCTCGGGGCTGTTCTCTGAACCCCTGTGTTGGGTGGGAGGCATCGCCGGCCGGCTTTTAAATAAAGGACTCTTCTGTTAATTCGGCTAGAGCGATGGTGTGGTCTTTGGGAATTCCTGAGCACAACATGTTGATGGTGAAACATTATTTGTATTAATTTTGCTTCCTATTAACTTCTTTCCCTGTTGACTTGGCTTCCTGTTTGATTTGTATATTGCTAGGAGATACAGCCCATTAGACAGGTGACTCTGTTTCCTTAGATGTAGCTGGTCACTTTTAACCAATGTTCTTGTAGTGTTAAAGTAGCAAAATGATCTGGTCTTCAAATGTTTCTTAGAAGGTATTTAAAGTACAGCTTGCCTGAATAACCTTTATGGCTCAGGTCAGAATCGCAAAACACTGGCCATAACGAGTCCTTGGATACGCTGTAAAAGTCCCCCAGATTTATTGGATGGAATTTTGCATTTGCAGTAAGCCCTAGAAATTGCTCTAAGAATCACTAAGATCTTTCTTGAAAGATCCCAGTGCCCAGTCCATAAGGGTGCAGTAAATGCATAAAGTTACAACTCCCATCTAGATCATTTGGGTCCAAATACTCTTATTTTTGCCACAGACTTGGAGAAAGAGGCATAGTTTGCTTAGATTTCCTAAATGAATGAGTTGGAAAAGTGTTTATTTAATTTTGTGGCAACTGAGAACTCATGTATGTATTTCCTTCCCTCCTTCCTCCATCTTTCCCACTATTTTTCTTTCCTTCCTTCTTATAATCAATAATCTTCATTGACTCAGACATGCCTTAGTGGGTATGATGATACAGAAATGCACATGACAGGGGCTATCTTTCCAAGGAGTTCTCCAAGATAAATGATGCTGACCATTCTCTTTAACCACATCGTACTCAGTTCTAGGTCTTGGAAAAAGCCAGCAGGGCTAAGAGTTTACCAAGAGCTTCCATATCCATGACGTCACTTGACTCTTACAACAGACTTATAAGGTATTGACATCACCCCTGCTTTTCTATTGAGGGGACAAAAATGAAGACAGGTTAAGTGACTTTTAGTCACAAAGTCAAAATAAGACCTGACCCCCTGGGCGGTGCCTGTGGCTCAAAGGAGTAGGGCACCACCCCATATACTGGAGGTGGCAGGTTCAAACCCAGCCCCGGCCAAAAACTGCAAAAAAAGAAAATAAGTAAATAAATAAAATAAGACCTGACCCTATTTCTGATTCTAGAACACACTCTTTTGGTGTCCTTAATGCCAATGGATGTGATTTGAATCCCGAATTTTCCAGCTGAAACTCTTCCACTTACCTGCTATCTGATCTTGGGCAAGTAACCTCTCCAAATCTCAATTTCTTCAGTTGTAAAATGGGAGGAATAACATCGGACTTGATAGGGTTATTGTCATGAAATAGTACGTGTAAAAGGATGTCATGATCTGCACACAAGGACACTCCAGGCCTGTCCCGTGACCCTGCCCTCGAGCACCAGGCATGGCCCACACGCCTTCGTCATGTGTCACCCCCTCATCATTTGCAAGTTTCCCCTGTCACTCCCACATGGATCTATACCTGTCTCTGCACACACAAAGCCTTCACATCGCACTTGACTCCTGCACGGTCTGGTGGTAACGCAGTCTTCCACTTCCTTGTCCGAGGAGTTGCACGGATCTCCGTGGAACTGCGAGGGCCGGAGCAAGTAGGCGTGTCTGTACTGCAGAGAGAGGCACGGTGAGCAGGGGCCATCTCGGGACCTGAGGGACGCTCTGTGCAAACGGGCCTGGGGTCAGGATCCCCGCTCCACGAGAGCGCTAACGTGCCTGATAGATACTCCCTGGCCCCTTGCACTTCCCCAGTTCTCTACACTTCAGGATCCCGACTGTCCCCAAGTACACTGTGAGCTCTGTGAGGACGGGCACCTTTTCTTGATCTCTGCATCTGCAGTGATCAGTCAAGATTTGCTGAATGTAGAAAAGCCATGAGCCTTGGAGTCAAAATTAGTAAATGGACTCACTATTAAATGACTAGTTTAATAACAAAAACACAGATATTCTTCCAGCTTCATTGCTCCAATGAGATAATTTGCGTCTTCTCATTTATGCCTTAAGGTGTGGGCATATTATAAAAGGAAAACAAAATGAGCTTTGGAGCCACAAGTGACTCTGATACTTTCCAGTCATGTGACGTTGGGCGAGTTACTTAACCTTTGTGAATCTTAATTTACAAGATTCAAATGGGTATAATGAATTATCTAAATGGGTAGCGCTGAAGTTTAAATTATATCATCTCGTTATGTTGTCTGGTACGTGGTAGGCGCTCAATGCTTTGTGCTTATTTTTCTTTTTTATTATTAAAGATGATTAGTAGTCATGTTGCCATAGCTCTACTTCTTGTTCATTTATTCCAAATTTATTGACTTAACCACTCAATGTTGAAAAAAGTGGGTGTTACTTTTGTCGGCTTGTTCAGTTTCACCTATGATCATGTTATCCAGCTGTCTTCAAGGAGGTCACAGGGAGGGGAGGGTCCCAGGCAGTGACAACGCAGTGTAACAGGTGCCAAGATAGTACAAATAGTTTCCCTATGCTCCTGGGAGAATCCCCCAGGCAAACTTCTGGAAGAAGTGACAACTAGGCTGACACTTGAAGGCATAGTGGAAATGTCAGACAGACACACATATAACCAGCAAAGAGCAATCTAGGCACGAGAAATTATTGAATCAACAATGAGAGAACTAGAGGGGATGTGCCATGTTCCAGAAAACAAAAAGAAATGCATCATGGCTGGAGAGATGAGGGCAACAGGGGGAGTGATCAGACTTGGAGGGAGACTTAGACGGGAGCAGATGACACACAGCCCCATAGGCAGGTGGATTTAGTGTCTTGTCCTGGGGGTAATGAGAAACTGCTTCAGAGGAAGGAACTGAGCGGACTGGGGCGTGTGTGTGTAGGGGGTTCCAAAGGTTAATTGCCGTGAAGATTTGGTGCAGAAAAGAAGGGCAAACTCGAATAGCAGCCCCTTTGCACAAAGAAATATTAACAAGGAAAATTATTACTCATATGGCATCTGTACTTGTGGCTTTGGAAATCCAAACAAGAAGTACAGATAACCCTTTGTTCCTCGCTCCTTTGTACTTCCAGAGGGTCGTTCTTTATGAAAGGCAGAGCTTGTGAGGGTAGGACAGGCCTGCAGGGAAGACCAGGAGAAGTCGAGCCCTGGGCTCCAAAGGCAAAGGACTGTGGCAGAGATAGAGAAAATGCATCTCCCAGTTTGAGCTGAGAGGTTTGGTTGCAGCCCATGGTGGCCCTGCAGCACGCTCAGAATGAGGAGCTCTGGCTGTCTGGCTGGCTCACGCTGAGTAGACTTGGTTTCTGGCGCAGATGAAGCAATTATCCAAATAATTGGATCAATGCTGATAACTTCAGCAATAAAACCTACTTTGGGAACTGAATGATCCTGCTTGGATCTCTCCATTGATCCAATTAACTGCATAATTGTCCCGAGCCTGCTTCCACAGCCTCTTTAGAGTCTCAGCCCATGGCCGGTTTGGTTTCCCAAGGATGTGGGAAGCAGCAGCTATTATCTTTTCTCTGACACATCTGCTGTTCTCGGGGCTAGGACCCTGGGTCAGCCCTCTTATAACAAAGGAGGCTGAAGGACAAACACTGCAGAGACTGTGTGTGTTCGTTAGTAGGACACGAGACAAAGCACCAGTGGCCTGAGTTCAAGGCCTTCACCTGCTGCTTGGTGAACCCAAGAAGTCGCTTACCTACTGGCTTGAATCTCTGCTTACCTGCCAGTCTAACAGAAAGTCTAACAGAAATCCTCCCTTGCTAACAGACACCTCGGAAAGTAGAATGAGATCCAGCCCTAAATATTTTCGACATACACATTGTGTGCCAGAAACTCGCCTACACATTGGAGACACAGAATAGAATCAGTCTTTACGAGTTTATAGTAAGTGAAGCCGCACGGTGTGATAAATGCTGGGTGAGAGGAATAATAGGGAACTATTGAAGCTCCTAGATGGAAGTCTTATAAATGGAATTGGAGCTGACGAGGAGTCAGGGAAGACTCCTGAGCAGACTTCCAAATAATGAGCGGGTGATAGGCAGTGAAGGAAGTGGGAAAGGCCTGAGAAAGGGCCAGAATAAAGGCCCAGAGAGAGAGAGAAGTGGCCGGAGAAGAGAAAGGGTTCCGAGCGCTGGGCTGGGTATCTCCTATGGACATGTTGGCTGGGTCAGGTCTTGGGGACCCTTGAATGCCATGAATTTGGATTTGATCCTAAGGGCCAAGGTGTCAAGCTGGAGAAAGACATCTTGGACTAACAACATGATATGTGTACTTCCCCTGGTTGCACCATGAAAGACAGATGGAAAGAACAGATTCAAGGCTGGGAGTCCAATTAGGAAGCCGCAATAGTGAACAAGGATCGATGTGCTTAGAAAGCACCAGGGGAACAAAGGAAGGCGCTGATTGCTACTTGGAAGCACAGAGAGGAAGGTTGCATTAATTAAATCAACCAACATCTATCAAGAGCCTCTTATGCGTCAACCCCTGTTAGCAACACCTCGGCTGATGTTGCAGAGGATCGGGGCTCCTAGAAGCTCAGAGCCCCTCCAGGCTTGGGCACTTACCCTCTTCTTCTGGCAGGGATCGCATGTGGTCCAGGAGGACCAGCTGGAAAGTTCACAATCAATAGGCATCGGGGCAACGTCCACACTCCGCATTTGCCTGCTCTTAGCAAAGCTCTTGTTGACTGCATTTGACTCAAAGGAATGCAGCCTTTCACCTCTAAAAAGCCATCATAGAAGAGAGAGTCAGTATCAGAAGGGAATTAATTATATATCCAACAACCTATCCATTCATTCAATAACTGTGCATCTGCTTACTTGTGCAGGGCTAGGTCAATTCATTTAACAAATATTTATTGAACATTCAGCGAGTGCCAGACATTATGGCTAGCTGTGGTCAAAAGAGTATTGAACTTGGATCAGAAGACGGTCTGTTAACAGCTGGGAGCTGGACTGGTTTTTTTTTAACCTGCATGAGCTTCCCTTTTCTCATCCATATAATGGGGATAATTATACCTACTTCATAAGGCTACTTCTAGGATTAAAAATGATAGTGTAAACTTTAAAGCATGATAGATATTCAGGGAATATGAACAGAGCTAGATGTACGATCTTAAGCAATTTGCTCCCCATCTCTGGGCCTCTGTTTCAGACTCTGGGAAATGAGAGGTTTGAACTAGATTATCTTTAAGCTGGCATTTCATGTGAAGAGTCTATGAAAGTATACTCTACATGGTGCTCCAGAGGGTACTGAAAAATATCAGACAGTTTGTGCCTTCAGAAAGTCGCAGCTCATCTCAGAGTAAGAAGAGAGAGAATGTCTCACATCTTAGCTTGATGGCACTTTACCGACTGGGTGTGCCCCCTGGCTAGAGCTGCACCTCAGGTGTGTGCAGGTGGGTGGGGGTCAGGGTGGTCTGGCAGCAGGGGAATGGGGAGGAGGCTGGTACAGCAGAGCCAGTGAAGGGGGTGAACCTGAACCACAGCGGTGGCTGGGGAGAGGGGATGGGGAAGGCAGACATGTTTCTCAGATGGAAAGGATAGAAAGGGATGGGTAATTAGATGGCAAAGTGGAGTGTTAGAGAGAGGCAGGAGGTAAGTGGATGCAAGTTTCCAGTTTGAGTGCATGAATGGTGGGAAACCGAGGAGGAAAGGAGGAGTCTCAGATGTCAAGTTTCCCATGGGGCATGCTGAGTTCCAGGTACCCAGGGCACCTACACAGACCATTCAGTAAATGGTTCCTACCTGCATTTGGAACTCAGGAATAAAGATTTACGCTAGAGCTGCAGATCTGATTGTGAAAAGCTATGGAAGAGAATATGGTGGTTCTTAAGAAGAGAAGCGAGTCAAAGACAAGTCCTTGGGGGTGTCAGAACCACAGGCAGACCAGGAGAGACAGGTGTCATGCCAAGTCCAGGGTAGGGAACATCTATGGAGGTGCTCAGGGGGTGAAGCCTGGCACTGCTGGTGGAGGGGCAGACAGCAGACAGCATCACATCTGCAGAGCAGTCAAGCCACGTGAGACCTGAGTATGTCCAGAAGGTGGGTCGTGCTTCCTGCTCAGTTCCTATGCACAGTGGGACACGAGTGAATGAATGAGCACGCACTGGGCCTCCAGTTTCCCCATCAATAACATGATGGCTAGAAATGATTCTTGCTTTATTTTCCATCTGGAAAGAAGTACTACACCGTAAGGTCCTTTGAACTTTGTGTTCGTTTCCAAGGCAAATAAAGAAGACAAGATGGGAAGAGGGAAAGAGGCTGGCCGAGCATAACGCCGTTCCAAGGCCGTGCTGGGTGTTTGTCTGTGCTCTCCTGCCCCACCCTCCCAGCAATACTAGAAGGCAGCTGAGGAGCATTGCCTCTGGGACACGTGAAGACAATGCCGTGTTCACCATCACACAGCTGGTGTGCGGCGGTGTTGGGATCTGAGCTGAAGTCTGTTTGATTCTAGAGATTCTACAGCCCCAAGCCACCTGCAAAGGAACCCCTGGCATGGGCTCCAACAACCCCCCCCCCATTCCAGTCTCTGCGTAAGGCCTCTCCCATCCCTGCATCCAAGATTGAGTCATTAGAGAGAAAGACATCACACAGTTTTCACTGTCTCCAATATACAGGACGTCACTCCAGACAAGGTCATTAACAATACCTTGTCACTTGGCAAAAGTCCTAAAAAAAGGATAATATCAATGACGGTGAAATCCCTGTCCGTGAGCCACCTCCGAGACAAGCAAAAATCAATTGCCTAGTAAAGCTGGTCTTTAACAAAAGGTCAAAACTCTACTGGAAACCATAGGAGGATATTTTAAAAGGGTTACTTGAGGTAGGAGGCTGCCTGCCAGTGGGGGCTTCAGAATGTGTTCTTAACTACTAATTTGCCCAGGTGTGACAAAACAATATGGTCTGCGATTTGGCTTCTCCTAAGTATGTATTTGACAGCGCTGCAGGGCACTCCTATCCTATTTCAACTGTAAAACTGTTGCATTGTGTTTTTATCAACTATCAAGCTAACTTTGGAGCCATGGTGGAGGCTGAGCGGATGAGTAATGAGCTCAGTAGCTCTTAGGAGTCACAATCACTTTCCTCTCTGAGATTTGAAAGCCTGTTAATGGGGAACATGACCACGTACAGAGGGAACTTGGCAAAAAGTTGTTATAACCACCAGATCTTTCATTTTTGTACCCAATTTTCATTATGGAGGTGGCAATATAATGATGTAATCAGGTGAATAAACGGTGTGTTTGTAAATTACATCAGATGAGATGGGTGTGGTTTCTTAGTCCTACAAGAAGCAAATCTGAAAGGAAGTACCATTAAATAGCATCGTTAGTTCCTGGGAGGAACCAGGAGCCACCTAAAGGCCAGGTCTCACCTGGGCCTCTGCATACGGCTACATTTTTCTTTTGCTTTTATGAAATGCTGTACAAACAAACCCAATAGACATTTTGACCAAGTGATATAACTCCCATCATTCAAAATACTCTGTATGCTTTTTTTTTTTTTTGAGAAAGAGTCTCACTATGTCACCCTGGGTAGAGTGCTGTGGTGTCACAGCTCACAGCAACCTCCAACTCTTGGGCTTAAGTGATTCTCCTGCCTCAGCCCTGCAAGTAGCAAGGACCACAGGTGCCCACCACAATACCTGGCCATTTTTTGTTGCAGTTGTCATGGTTGGTTTTATTAGCTGGCCTGGGCTAGGTTTGAACCCGCCAGCCTCGATGTATGTGGCCGGTGCCTTAACCACTGTACTACAGGCATCAAGGCCAAAATCCTCTGTATGTTTTTAACACTGGAAAATTAAATGTACCTAAAGAAGTACAAAAAATAAAATAATAAATGCCCATGTACTCCCACCTAGATCGGCAATTGCTAACATTCTGGACACTTGCTTCAAGCCTTTTTAAAAAAAAAAAAAAAGGAAAAGAAAATAGCTGTATTTTGATACTATACTACATATGTTCTAGTCCCCTCCCCCCTTCAGAGACACCTATTGCCGTGAATTTGGTGAGCTCTTTCCAGGCTCTTTTAAGTATCTTTTTTGGTGGGGGGACAGAATCTCACTCTGTCACCCTGGGTAGAGTGTCGTGGCATTATTCACAGCATCCCCAAACTCCTGGGATCAAGAGATCCTCCTGCTTAGCTGGGATCCACCCACCATAATGGCTAGCTAGTTTTTCTATATTTAGTAGAGACAGGCTCTCACTCTTGCTTAGGCTGGTCTCAAACTCTGGAGCTCAAACAATCCACCTGCCTCAGCCTCCCACAGTGAGGCATGAGCCACCAGGCCTGGCCTCTTTTAAATATTTTGACATATAAAAACTATATGCAGTAATGCTTGTATGCGCTTTGCTCATGCTATATGTTTTATTCCGCAACTTGCTTTTGTCAGTCAACACGCCTCTCTGAGGCCTAGACCTGCTGATTTATAAAGATCTCGTTCCTTCCTTTTATCTGGATGTTCTACGGCAGGACATAGGTTGCCTTTAATTTATTCTTTTTCTCCTTGATGGACATTTGCATTTTCTCAATGCTTCGCAATTGCAAATAACGCTAAAGGCCCTTTCTCAAGTCCTTAAACGTGTGCTCTCTCCACTTAAGGGCTGGCAAGGTGGGGGCCTTTCCTTGGGGTGCAGAGAATACTGTTGCCGGCATTAGGACATATTTCACTGGGCCCCAGGCTTCCCGCTCCCGTCCTAACCGGTGTCTCTGATCAAAATAAAGATGGATCCATGCTGTACAGCAGGATTAGGTCAGCAATAAATTGCAAGCCATCAGCTTACAGAGATGGGGTGAGTCAATATATTTTGGCTTTCGGTAGAAATGCCCTGACACAACAACTTTCTTGTCACACACGATTTGTCTAGGCAGCTGCATCCCCCTTTGCAAGCAGCATCTTTTTTCTTTGCTAGAAGGGGCAGCTTCTGGGTGGCAGGTTTCCAATTTCTCTTCTCTCTGCCGTTTGCTGTGGTAGACATGAAATTGAAAGCAGCATCTCAAGGCAACAAATGTGTGTCCTGGAGATAGAGAAACGACACAGACTCTGGCAAGCCTGATCGAGCATCAGTGAGAGGCAGAAAAAGAAGAGGGCGAGTGCCTGGGGCTGTGGAGCCCGAGCGAAGCTGAACTTGCCTCCAGAGTCTGCTGTGGATTGAGTGAGGACAGGGGGACGGTTCCATTATTTCTCTGATCCCTCTCTGTGAAACCGTAAGCAACAGCCCTTACCTCAAGCAGCTGTGAGGATTAAAGCTAATGTTTCAAAGTGCCCAGTGCAGAGTGCCAATCAATATATGACAGGTCTGTGACAATGCAATGGTGATATCATCTGACTTGATTATAATAGCAAATGAAAAAAAGGCCCCCGAATCTCTGTTAGTCAATATGAACCTCTGTTAGTGAATATGAACGCAGTTTCTGCATTTTCTACCCCAGAACTAAAGACTGTTCTTCTTCACGGATATAGTCCCAACACCTGCTGTGTCCACAACTGCCCCACGGTAACCCAGGCAGAGGCCAGGGTTTGAGTCACTAAAGGTGAGAGGGTCATTGTTGGTTTCTAACGACCAGTTTGCTGTTCTGCATAGAAAGGATAAGGGGAAGGGCTGCCTTGAGATGTTGCTGTGAGGATTAGACAAGGTTTCCAGCCCTCGCTCTGCTCAGCCACTTGCACGCCCACCGCCTCTCCCAGAGTGAATGTTCTAGTGTATAACACTATCACTTTATACAGCGATCACTTTATATCCTTCAATGGTTCCCAGCTGCCCAAAGGACGTATCTCAGCTCCTTGGCTGGTACCAGGGTCCCCCATGGAACCCGCCTGTGCTCTGACCCCTGCTCCTTCCTTCTCAACCTCACTCCTTCTAGCTGTCCACCATGGCCTGTGCACACAGCGCCATGCACGGAAGGTCGGAAACACGCCAGCGCTCTCACACTCCCATGCCTCCCGTGTTGCTCCCTCTGCTGGGCACACCCCTCACCCGCTTAGCACCTGCTCATCTATAAAACTTCGGCCTGAGCACGCTGTCTTCTAAAAGCCCTTCCATGCCCCAAGCCCTGGAGATCTGATCACCCTCTCTGAGCTTCCTGATCACCCGGCACCGTCTCCTGAGCTCTTTGTGTCTGTTCGTCTCCGCGTCCTCAGAGCCTGACGAGGGGCTTTGCACAGAGGCACGAGGATACAGACGGGGAGCTTCGGCCCCCTTATCCCCTCTGGCCCTTATCCCTGTATTCCAGACACATTTCCTCGGATACTTCTCTGTGAGCATAGTACACAAGGGAAGGCCCTGGCAGCTTAGCTATTCTCTGGACTAAACTGAGATGCTTAATAATCCCAGTAGCTGTTATTTATTGAGTGCCCAATGGGTACTGAATACTCACAGTCCTGTTCTTGGGATGATGCCCCACAGGGGCTGAGTGGAAGGCATGGCTGGAAATTGAGGGTGTCCGATGAACGCTGGGTGCGTCTCACGCCACCTGAGAGGTTGTGCTCAGATAGCATTTTTTGATTAAATAAAAGGAATGACATTAAAAGCCTCCTTTCCCATAGGAGCGCTCACAGGAGGCCTGGGCACTGCCACATCACGGTGGGGGCTTCTCATGCACCAGAAGGGGCCCCCAATTTCCAAATCCCTGACTCTTCTTTCACTGGAGCCCAAGTTCGAACTCTCTCTAAGACCTTTTCTTTAGCTTATTTTGCACCCTATTAATGGAGACTAAAAGTGATAAAATGAATCAGCTAGTATTTAACTGCTGGAGGCATCTGGAAAGAGACAGAGGGAAGGAGAACGTGAGAGCACGGAGATTTTGAGCAGATGAGCAGGCAGAGTGAGTCACTCCCTTTTATTGAAATCATTGCTATGAATTGGCTCTTTCCCTCCCCATACATAGCAAACTTTCTTCTGGATAAGGAATCACACCGTAGCTTCGTTCAGAATACAGAGCCAATATTCTATTCTTCTCAGCATGACAAAACACATTGAAACATGTCAGTTTCTTATAGGAACTTCTGTTGAAGTCAGCCACTTGGTCCCACAATAATTTGAAGAGAGTTGTTGGTATCAGACAAGAGAGTATCAGAAGCACGCAAATTGCTTTAAGAGATGCTCCTCGTTCAACATGCTTGTCCCAAAGAGACCATCAGCATTACGTGGTTTCATATTCCCTGTCCTGTCACTGATCTGGGAATCATCTGTAACCGTCACTTACCTGGAGCCAGGCAAACTGAGACAGCCTAGAATGGCACAGAGAAGAAGGAATAGCTCCGGCAGCCCCCTCCAAGCCCATGTCCTGAATTTCTTCATTTTTCTCAACACTAGGCTCCTAGATTTGTGACAAACCTACACAGGATGGGCCACCATCAGCTTGTGTCCCCAGACAGCAAACAACTCAGCAAAGTAAACAGAATTCCGCCAATGACTGGAAACTCCTTAGACTTTGTACAGATCAAAAATTGAGCCGTGACTTTGGAAACCAACGAGAAGGCTGGAAAAGCTATGCTGCTACGTTGTTTTATTCAACTGTAACAGACTTCAGGGTGAGCCGCTCAGAGGACAGGCTGTTAGTAGACGGTAAGGACTGCGGGCTGCCTGGATTCATGTTCCTTCTCTGCCACTTACCAGCATTGGGGCCACAGACAAGTTCCTTCTGTGCCTCACTTTCCTCATCTGCAAAATGTCGAGAATTAAGTAAGTTAACGTAGGGAAGTGCTCAGCACAGGCCCCTGTTGAGCACTCAGGCAGGTGAGCTATTGCTAAGTAGAATGCAGGATTTGGAGTCAGGTGGGCTGAGGTTTGACTTCTGTTTTTGCCTCTCTCTTGCTGTGTGATTTTGAGCACATTGGCAAGAGGCTGCAAGGCTCTACAGCCCGTGGATCTGAGTTCCAGTCCCTCCTACATGATTCGCTAGCTCTGTGACCCAGAGCAAGTCACTAACCCTCTCTGGGCCTAAGTTTCCCATCTATAAAAAAAAAAAGGAATAATAATAATAGTACCTACCTCACTGGGTTTTCGTGACATTTAAACAAATATCAATATTCAGAATACTTTGAGCATTGCCTGGCAAATACTCTTCATAAGTCAGCTCATTTTTTTTTTTTTTTTGAGACAGAGTCTCACTCTGTCGCCCTGAGTAAGAGTGGCATGGCATCAGCGTAGCTCAGAGCAACTTCAGACTCCTGGGCTCAAGAGATCCGTTTGCCTTCAGTTTGTTGTAACTGCATAAATGATCATGTGAGAAGCAAATTGACAGTACACCCTGCAAGAGGTGAGGCTCCCCACAGGTGCAGGACAGCCCTGAGCACTTCTCGCAGAGTCCTTTTATTGAGAAGATACATAATGGGGCGGAAAGATTCCTAAGCGAAGACATGGAGGGGTTGCATGCTCGGGGAAATGACCTCACAGGTGCCAAGAGAGTATGTACTCAAGGAAATGATCTTCAAGGGTGGTAAGAGAGTACATGCTTAAGGAAATGATCTCCAAAATACTACATGCAATTTTTCCCCACTAATCCTTCAAGGAACTGCCATAAGATGCTTGAGGTTGAACATTAGCCTTACTACTACAGGACTGAACTTTGCTCCTCCAGGATTACTGAGTTTCTTGGTGGCTTGCCTTCTGAGTCACAAGAGATTTCCAGGCTTGCCAGGAGAATGTCTTGTTCTCAGTAATTCCCCAGATGAGTTATGATATTGATGACTGTTGTAGTAACTATGATGTTTAATCCTCTATATCAGTTTTTCTATTTTTAGCAGAGATGGGGTTTTGCTCTTGCTCAGGCTGGTCTCAAACTCCTGAGATCAAGCGATCCTCCCACCTTGGCCTCCCGGCGTGCTGGGATTACAGGTGTGAGCCACCACGCCCCACCAGTCAGGTCGTATTTTTACTGGCTGTCTCAGTTTCCTCATATGTGAAATTGGGAACAATGCCCATCTATTGTGTGAACTTGGGAGAGTCAGTTGAGACACTACATGTGAAAATCCTGCCCAGATAGGTATTTATAAAAATAACTACAAGAAGATAATTGTCAGCACATTGTACCCCATGAGTGCATTAATGTACACAGCTATGATTTAATAAAAATAAAAAAGAAGATAATTGTCCAAATATGTGTTGTTTTATAATTTATGTAGAATTTCATTCTATGTAGGAAGAAATAGCTTCCCTAACTTTGTTGGGAAGGGAAGCGGGTAGGTGACTAGTACAGATAGATGTAACATTCATCTCCAGCATTGGCTTGTCACCTCTCCCACATTCAAGGTCAGGGGACATCCACTGTCTTTCTCGTAGGGCTCACCACAGCCAAGGCCTGCATCATTCACGTATGGAGAGTCGCTTATTTTATGTGAGCCTGTTGGGACACTTCTACCTTCATCTTTTATCATTCTGGACATTTCTCAGATTAGTCTGTGAACACCCTTTAATGCTAAACTGGATTAAATAAAAATACCACACTAATGTGCTCTTGAAATGGCATAATCCAGGCAAACATTTAGCTGGAAACCTCTAGAGTTGCTTTCTGGATTGCTGGGATAGTCATCTTTGCATTTTCAGTTCCAGCTTAGACATGGGGTGTCAGCCCTGATCCCTGCCTGGAGATGGTACCCCCTCTAACTGTGGCAAGGAGTATGGGGTGTGGCAACACAGAAGCAACAGAAAGGCAATATATATGTGATGGAGACTCTGGCACCCACCTTCCTGAAGACCATCACTGACTCCCCCAAATCAACATTGAAGTCCCAGCAGCACTAACTTGACGCTTACAAAGCCACGAAGGGCTGAGTCCACACAGATGCTGGCACTGCTGTCCATACTGCAGGGGGGTGAGGAACTTCAGGGCAGGGGGCAGTGGAGGCAGGCAATACCTGAGGCAGGGCTGGCAGAGCAGACTGGATTTGATTTCCTTAAATAAGCAACGTAATTTCTCTGAGACTCAGTTTTCTCATCTGTAAAATGGGGATAATAATTGACTAATACCCACTGCGTATGGTTATTTGCAGTTTCAGTGTGTAAAACATAGCACCCTTGACCTCTATCCTGACACTGCTGGAGTTCTCCTGGCCCTGCCATGTCTCCATAGCAGCTAGGCTGGGGCACGATGGAAAACATAGAGGACGGCAGTGTCCTAGTGTTAATTGTGTCCAAAACATAGGACAGAAGCTCTGGTGTCAGACTGTCCTGCATACATTCCTGCTATCATTAGCCCAAGCATGAGGCACCGTCTCATCTCTGTCCCAAAGGAAGCAGTTGACCTGAACTTCGACACAATTGATTGTGGTAGTTAATCATTTGTAAACAAGCAGAAAATTGCGTTTCAGCAAACATCTGTGACTTCTCTCATGTCTGCCTGTACTTAGAAGCCAAATCCTTCCAAGGTAAGGTCCCCACTTCCCCTCAAGCTGATGTACTCACGGAGGGACCTGCACGCTCTCCCCACCAGGGCGTGCAGTTGTGGGGGGGAACCACAGGCCCCCCAGCAGATAGGCGTGTGTGTGTTCCCTCTGCCCAGGGCACACACCACTTGGTTAAACACAACTCATTATTTAGGCTTCATACAAACCATGGTGTGCCATGGCACATTGTTGTGTCCTGAGAGGATCTTAGGTGTGCCGTGAAAATTTTTAAAGGTCATTAATTAAATAATTTTTGAAATAAATTCAAGGCACAGTAAATATATTCTTTTATTCTCTCTCTCTCTCTTTTTTTTTTTTTTTTTTTTTTTGAGACAGAGTCTCACTCCTTTTCTCTGGATAGAGTGCCCTGGAGTCAGAGCTCACTGCAACCTAAAACTCCTGGGTTCTAATGATCATTTTGCCTTCAAGTAACTGAGACTACCTGCCATGACCTGCACTGGTTTTTCTATTTTTAGTAGAAATGAAGTCTCACTCTTGCGCAGACTGGTCTGGAACTCCTGAGCTCAAGGGATCCACCTGCCTCAGCCTCCCAGAGCGCTAGGATTGCAGGTGTGAGCCACTGTGCCAGCCTACTCTTTTTTTTTGATCAACATAATTTAAGTTTGCTGAGGAAGTTGAACTACAGGTTCAAGTGCCAAAAATACTAATGTCACTCCTTCAAGAGTGCCTTAGGGTTCTTTGGTTCCAGGCCCCAGTGGCCCTCCTGAAATTCCAATTCCATGGTGCTTCAGTGCTTCTGGAGCTGCTTCCTGGAGGCCAGGGGCGTGGCACCCTCAGACTGCAGTAAGAGCAATAGACATGTTTTTCATGGACAGTGCTTAGTAATTAAACAGTTTTCCCATCCAGGATCTTTTTTGATCTTGACAGTAAGCCAACAAGCTAAGTATCATCTTCCCAATGAGGTGGAAGATGGGATAAGGTGATCCCATAGCTGGTCAGTAGCAGATCCTTGACCTCTGAGGTGGGGCTGGCAGCACAGACTGCATTTGATTTCCTTAAATAAGCAATGTAATTTCTCTGAGACTCTGTTTTCTCATCTGTAAAATGAGGATAATAATTGACTAATACCCACTGCATATGGTTGTTTGCAGTTTCAGTGTGTAAAACTGAAACTCCCAACTGACTCCCCAACTCTGCTTTTTCTAATTCTGAAGCTTCCCCCTGCCCCTAGGAAGTGCCAGCCCAGACGTAGGCTTAGCACAATTATCCTAGCTCATCACCTGTCTGGTGCACCTGCTCTTAGGAAGGGTTTTAAATCTCGTCTTTGGCCATGGGAGATATTTATAAACTGATCCTATGTCTCTATGTCTTTATGTTTTTTTTTCTTTATTTCAGATTAATATGAGGGTACAAATATTGAGGTTACATTGTTTTCATTTCTAAGGTAAATTCAAGTTGTAGTTGAGCCTTCACCTAGGGGTGTGTTACACACCCTCACATTGCGCACATTCCGTGAGATCCCGCCCACCAGGGGGCGTGCTGCACACCCTCACACTGTGCACATTCGGTGAGATCTAGCCAATGGCCTTCCCCCTCTCCTCTCTCCTTCTCCCCTCCTCCTCGCTAGACTATACCTGTGTTTTTTCTTTCGTGTGGGTGTGTAGTTGTTTATATATTGTTTTCATATTAGTATGGATGTTTCTAGGTCTTTAAACCATATGTAGGAGCTCCTAACTTTAGGTCTATGGATTGCTAACAGTTTGTTGTTTTTCCAACATTTGATAACAGATTTTCCACCCAAGTTCATAGCCAATGTCACATTTCAGGTTTTGCTTAGCATCACTCCACTCCTGGAACCTATTTTTGTATTAGCTGTTAGCTTTACATAGTACATAATGCCAAGATGCAGTAGTTTAAAACAATAACTATTTATCAGCTCATCCTTCGGTTCACCAAACAGATCTAGGCTAAGCTGGGTGGGTCTGCCTGCCTTGCCTGGGTTTGGTCAGTGGGCAGCAGGTGAGCCAGGGCCTGGTTGATCCAGGAAGGCCTTTCTCACCTGCATGATGATTCCTTCTGTCTGCTGGGCTGGCTGTTGGCTGAAGCAATGAGGAGTCTATGCTACATGTCTCCAAATAGATTAACTCAGGGTTGACCTCATCATGAATTTATGGTTTCACAAAAGGGGCAAGCTTCAATGCATAAGTGCTCTGAAGCCTCTGCTTACATTATGTTTCTTGATGTCCCATTGGCCAAAGGAAGGCCACACACATATTCAAGAGATGGGGAAATAGCTTATTTTTGTTGATGGCAGGGCCAATAGAGTCACAGAGCAAAAGGGTATACATACATGGTTGGAAGGAATTTGTGGACATTTTGCAATTTACCAGAGACATGCCCCAATTTCCCACTGAGGTGGTAAAGAGCCAGTGTGCCTCCTCCATTTCTCTCCCCTTCTGTTGTGTTGATTTGGGAGCATGTGTTGAGACAACAGTGTCTTTGGTGGAAGGAGTCTATACCCCAAGTGACAGGTGGAGGGGCTTTATGTGCGTGAGAATTAAACATCTGCTGTGCTCGTCATTCAGATCTTGTGGTTTATGTGTTACTGCGGCAACAGCTATCCTATCCTAACCAATATACTCTGATATTACACAGAAAATTTGATGTGTATGTGTGTGCATTTTTCTGGTGAAAAAAAACAGTTTTCTGCAGATCCTCAAAAGGATCTGAGATTCAAAAGAAGCAAAAACAAAACAAATTTTCTTAAGAGATACACATTTTTTCAGCTCACAGAATTACACGTTGTCCGTTTGAAGGGAATGGAAGTGTTGGGGGAGTCAGAAAGACCTAGATCAGCATGTCATGTCTCCTATTTATTAGTTTATATCCTGAATAAATCCCTAATCCCTATGAGCAGTCATCTTCCGAGTTGAAAATTCAGGCTTGTTGAAGTAATGCTTCACAATAACCATTTATTGAGTATCTACTAGGTGCCGGGTACGTCCAATACAGTGGGCTGGACACTAAGATGAATGAGCGGTAGGCCTTCCCTAAGAGAGCTGACAGCTTCCTGAGAGGACAGGCACAGGTGACGATGTGCAGAGTGACAAGTGCGGCGAGAGAGGTCTGCATGGTGCAGTGTGGGCATCGGCACTGTGTGTGCACGTGTGTGCGTGTGAGTTATTGGGAAAGCTCTCAGCAGTGGGCTGATTCTTATGAGTTAAAGAGGAGTTAGCCAACCAAAGGGAGGGCATGTGAGCCTAGGAGAGAAGGGTGAGCAAAAGCAAGATACAAAGGCGAGAAATTTCTCAGGGTCGGTGGACACCATCAGCCTTTCAGTGTCACTGGGGCACAGAATTCAGCACAAGCAGTGGAAAGAAATGAATCGGGAAAGGCAGGCCTGGTAGGCAACGCTAAGGGTATGGATTTTATCCTAAGTGGGAGGGGAGCTATTGAAGGGTGTTAGGAGGGGGCGGGCGGGGACCGCCTTCTTGGTGTGAGAGATTACTCTTGCTGTAGTGTAGAGAATGGATTAGAGGCAGGCAGTTTGGAGCACAGAGAACTTTAGGAGGCTGGCCTAAAGGTCCACTGAGAGATGATGAGAGCTTGAATTAGAGCGGTGGGAGCAAGGGAGAGACGCGCTGGAGAGGAAGCAGAAACATAATGTCTGTCTCACGTTGTTGAGCAAAGTGAATAGCAATAGACATGAAGGGCCTTGCATGGCGTGCAGCTCTACACAAAGGTGAGGTTATGATGCTTGGGATTAGGGTTCTCTGTTAGGGCGAGCGCATGAAGTCCCCTGGGCTGGCTTGGCAGCTGTCAGAGCACTGTTTCCTCCTGCATTACCCAACCCCCTTCTGTGGATTACAGCCCAGGCTCCCCCACCTGCAGGTGAGTGCCTTGTCTTCCAAATTCACCTTCCCCGGATCCTGGAGGGGGCAGGATATATCCCCCCTATTGTTCCAGAGTCTTAATCAGTGTCTCAGAACCCCTCATCTCTACCGTAGCCTGGGGAACCTGATTTAAACCTGATTTAAAAGAGCCCTTTAGCAGACTGCAGAGATAACTACATCGCCCAAGGTGCCGTTCTAAGGTGCCATTAGAATGCCTTGTCCATGGTGTGTGTGTTATCACCACTGTGGTTCAAAATTGTCCCAGCAAGAAGAGTGGGTTGGCTGAGTCAGCAGTGAGCTCATTGGATGGCTCTCTGGTGGCAAATAAGACCCAAATGACAAAAGGAAGTGGCTCTGTTCCCAACTGGAAAAAATGAAGAGGGAAGAAAAAATAATTAAAGGAAAGATAACGCAGGTCTCATCCTCTTGTGGGACAGAGAGTAGCTGTTCATGGAGCCCACACCCCCTGCCTCTTGGGCTACAGGACAGCCTCCAACTTCCCCTGCAATTATTCTTAGCCCTGTGATGAAAGCCTGGGTAGCGGACTACAGAGAGAAGCGATGTGTGGTCCACAAAACCCCTCCATGTGCCACCCTAAACCCTCCACTAGCTAGATGGGAGTGTGCAGGGTCACCTGGGAAGTCAGTGTGGAAGAGGACAGAGCTCAGCATGAGCAGTGGAAGGAAATGAGCCCTCTGGGAGCCTGGCTTCCTGCGTGACCGCGTGGAGCAGAATGTTCCCACCCTCTGCTGACGCCACTGAGCTCACAGAGCCTTTCTGTTAGAGCGGTTTCTCAAACAGCTCTTTCTGTTACAGCACACAGCATTCCCTAAACAAATGAGTCTTCCTTCTCACAATTCCCATTGGCAAGCATGAGCTGGAAAGGAGTCATGGGTTGCAAACAGGCATTTAAGTGACCAGTGTCTGACATGGCTCTGGTGGTGGCAGAAAGGTAGCCTCTATGTAGCAGAGGAGGCTCCCTGTCTAGTCTAGGGTTTTATTTGTCCTTTGTGTCTGCTGGTATGGACGGGTCTGTATATAAAGGCGATGCCTTTCTCTGTAGACCTGCGCAGGACCCTGCTTCTTCCCGTGCACGGTCTACAAAGTATAGGTAAGTGCTTCTCCCTGGCTGTAAGTGGGAAGGGGTGGACAAAGGACATTGTGTAAGCCATCTAGGTCAGGAAAAAGTAAGTAGTGTGCCAAGAACAGGTGAGCTGGAATGATGATGATGAGCACACTGACAAGCAGGAAGACGCAAAGGCCAGCAGCAAGTCCCCAGGCAAGGGGTCCCCAAGGTGTCCAGAGGAGAGCTGGCTTTGAGGCTTCTGTCAACATCATTTGGGATGTTGGGAAGATTGAGAGATAGCCCTTTAAGACACAATTGGTTTTGGTGCTATTGACTTAGGGCCTGGAGTGGGGACACTGCTCAGATCCCGATCATTGGCCAGAGTACCAATCTGTGCTCGGAGAGGACTCAACAGTACATACAAGGAGAAAGGGTCAGAAGAGAGCAGATAGGCCAGGACAGTGAGGGCCATTATGTTTCCAGTGGAATCCCCAAAGCGAGGTGAACACGTAGAGATCAGTCACAGGGCAGCAGCGTCTCCAGGGCTCACGTGTGGGTGCTTCCGTGAGCTGGATGTCTCCTAAGTTACCCAGCAGTTCTCAGCGTCTCTATATAATTACACGTTCAATACTGGAGGCATAGTACATCATATTTTCTGTTGAATTTATTTTCGTTCCCCCAAATCTTTGAATATTGTACTGACCTCATGACAAATGAGGCATTGATACCATTGACATAGATAATGAAACATCTCAAGTTCAACTAGGGAAACAAACTTATTTTTTTAAAAACGTTTTTGTATATAACAATAGGCAATTGGTTTATTTAAAAGTAAAATAGCCTGAGTCCCCATTTTCTTCATTTCAGATATTTCCAGGAATGATAGAAATATGTAAGGAGAGAAAACAGGATTCCACCTGGCAATGTGCCACAAATCTAATTACCTGAGGGATTCAAAACAACGGCATAGATAGCGTAGTTGCTTTGAGTTTGTGAATTAACTGTGGCAAATGGTGAAATTTAAGCCACATTGTTCATCTGTTCATTCACTCATCACCGGATCAAGTTCAAACTTCTTAGCCTAGCAAATGAACGATTTCCCAATCTGTTGCTCTGAACTTCACACCAATCCAAGCTTTGAATCAATTCACTTATTCACTCAAAACATATATTTTCAATGTCCACTGTACTCAACTGTGTGCTAAGTGGAGGAATCAGCAGCACATATCACCCTTGGCTCCTTGTCCTCATGGAGCTTCCAGTTTCACAGAGATAAATTCAAGTCATTGCACACATCTATAATTATGATGTAGGTAAGGATAAGTCAAGAGCCATATACTTTCCTGATTTCACTGGGGTGGTGGCTGAGTTGGGGAAGTTGGGAAAACTTGTCTGTACCTGTAAAGCCCCAAACCAAAGAGCAAAGTGGCTGAATAGTCAGCCTTTTGAATTAGGATGCATTTACTGACATCATACAATGTTACACAGGGTTTCTGGGATTGCCATAGAAATTACCCCAAAGCTGAGTGGCTTAAAACATCAATTATAGATCTTTCTCACCTTCTGTCCTTCATGAGAGGGCCTCATTTCCATCTTTCTTTGGAAGTGCTCTAAACTTTCTCTTTGTTCTTCCTAAATAAAATTTCTCTTTGTTACCTGGAAAAAACTAAACAAAACAGAAAAACCATCCAACAACCCATCTATTACGTTACTATTACTCACAATCCTGGGGGTCAGGAATTCAGGCTTGGACAGCAGGAATGGGCGTTTCTGTTCAGCACGATGTCAGCCCAGGTGATTCTCCACTTACGGGTGCGCTGACTCAGTGTGGACGCTGGACGGCTCCGGGATGGCTGGGACAGCTCAGCCGGGGTCAGGTCTTCTGAGGGCCTGCTCCTCTGCCCCCTCCACCAGCCGCTCTGGTGTTCTCTCTGGCAGGGGAGCTGGACTTCTTACATGGCAGCTCAGGGGCCCTAAAAGCATGAAAACAGAAGTTGCCAGATCTTCTTAAGGCTGTAACCTGGAACTGGTATAATTGTAGATGAATGGAGTCACAAGACCAGCCCAGTTGTCCTGTGTGGTTCACTGACAGCCATCCTTGATGGCCATTACCACATCTGGGCAGTGGAAATGCTTCATGAGAGGTTTAAAAAAAAATACAAGTCTTAATCAAATGAGCCTTTTTCTCCCAAAGAGCATCTGAAGGTACCTTTCTTTAGCAGCTGTTGATAGAGAATTTGGCTCACAGAAGTAGCCGGTACTTTTTGATTAGAGGCAAGCAGGCCGCTGCTGTACCCATCCACAGGGAAACATTTCCAGACTCACAAGTGAAGCAATTCTCTGATCGGCACTCAAGACTTACGATGAATGGACTTTGAAAATTGGCAGACATAAAGACCAACATATTTCTTCAAAGGATGTTAAGAGCCTTGATGCATGGAAGTGATGTAACCGAGAGACAGAGCAGGACAGCAGGGAGCAGGGACCCTCCTGAGATACCAGCAGATCTCACAAGCAAACCAGAGCCAGGAGACCCCAGACACACCTTAGCAGAGGCCACTTCCTTAGCTAAGGGAGACATCAAATCTGACACCATAAGCCCAGCATGGCGTTTCTGTGGTTCATTGCATAATTCTGCTTACCTGTGTAGTAAATCAAACCTATGGAGTCAGGCTGGCCTTGAGCACATCTGAAGAGAGCTGCCTCTGTGGTCACGACGTCTGGTCAGAAAGCCTTCTCTGCTGCTTGCTGGATGTGTGACCTTGAGTTATTTAACTTTTCTGTTCAGGACTGTGAAAGCATAGTGTTCAGCCTCGTGCCATGAGTGCAAGGATTTCAACAGATATGAACTATTAATCTCATCACTGGGGGATGTTCTGGTTGCTAATTTCACAACATCCCACAGCCCTTCAGCTGGACATCTGACTCAATGCGCTTCTGTGTCTCACCATTGGTGTGAAAAGTTTAGCAACCACAGTGGGCAGAACCAGAATAGCAGCCTTCTTTTCAGAAGGGAGCATTAATATCTGGCTAGATGCAGCCAGCATCCAACTTTGCAGAATTTTCTAAAGAGAGAGGGAAAGCTTGTCTTTGTAAGCCTGGCTACTTGCCCATAGTTGACCAACAGCATAGTCACAATCAAGGATGAATCTGGGACTCTTACATCATACTGACTGTATGTAATTTTGTTTGATATAGAAATATTTAGGAGTCGTATATAGTTTTTTATTTATTTATGTTTTATGTTTTATGGGGATTCATTGAGGGTACAAAGGACCAAGTGACACTAATTGCATTTGTCAGGGAAAGTCCCTCTTATAAATGTATTCCTCCCCCAAGAGGTGGACCAAATATGGTGACTCCCCCCTTCCCTCTATCTGCTCCCGCATCCCCCCCAACCATGTACTAGGTCATCAATTGTCCTCATATCAAAATTGAGTACATTGGATTCTTGCTTCTCCATTCTTATGATGCTTTACTAAGAAGAATGTGTTCCACCTCCATCCAAGTGAGTACAAAAGATGTATGGTCTCCTTCTTTTTTAGTGGCTGAATAATATTCCATGGTATACATATACCACAGATTGTTGATCCATTCCTGGGTTGGTGGGCATTTAGTCTGTTTACATTTTGGCAATTGTAAATTGAGCTGAAATAAACAGTCTAGTGCAAATGTCTTTGTATAAAAGTTTTTTGTTTGTTTTTTTTTCTGGGTAGAGATTGTAGGATCAAATGGGAGGTCTAGTTTGAGTTCTTTGAGGATTTTCCATACTTCCTTCCAAAAAGGTTGTATTAGTTTGTAGTCCCACCAGCAGTATAAAAGTGTTCCCTTCTCTCCACATCCACGTCAGCATCTGCAGCTTTGAGACTTTGTGATGTGGGCCATTCTCACTGGGGTTGGATTATATCTCAGGGTGGTTTTGATTTGCATTTCTCTAATAATTAGGGATGCTGAGTATTTTTCCATATGTTTGTTAGCCCTTCATCTGTCTTCTTTGGAGAAGGTTCCATTCATCTCTCTTGCCCATTGATATATGGGTTTGGTGGCTCTTTTTATGTTGATTAATTTGAGTTCTCTATAGATCCCAGTTATCAATCTTTTGTCCAATTCATAAAATGCAAATATCTTTTCCCATTCTGATGATTGTCCTTTTGCTTGGGTTGTCTCCTTAGCAATACAGAAGCTATTCAGTTAAGTCCCGTTTGCTTATTTTTGCTGCTGTTGCAATTGCCACTGAACTCTTCTTCATAAAGTCTTTCCTCAGGTCAATATCTTAAAGTGTTTTCCCCCCATTTTGTTCAAGGATTTTTATTGTTTCATGCCTCAGATTTATATTTTTTAATCCATCTTAAATCGATTTTACTGAGTGATGGAAGGGGCAGGTCCAGTTTCAGTCTTTTACATGTGATTATCCAGTTCTCTCAGCACCTTTTACTGAATAGGGATTCTTTCCCCCAGTGTATGTTCCTGTTTGTGTATCAAAGATTAGGTGAATGTAAGATGTTAGCTTCATCTGATGGTTTTCTATTCAGTTCCAGGTGCCTATGTTTCTATTTTTGTGCCAATACCATGCCATTCCGATCACTATGGCCTTGTAGTACTGCCGAAAATCTGGTAGACTGATGCCCCTGGCTTTGTTTTTATTATTAAGAATTGCCTTAATTATACAGGGTTTTTTTCTGGTTCCATACAAAATGAAGAATTTTTTTTTCCAAATCTTGAATGTATGATGTGGGGATTTTAATGGGGATTGCAGTGAATCTGTAGATTGCTTTGGGTAGTGTAGACATTTTAACACTGTTGATTCTTCCCAGCCATGAACATGGTATGTTTTTCCATTTGTTAATATCTTCCAATATTTATTTTCTTATGGTTTTGTACTTTCCTATAGACAGGTCCTTTAACTCTTTTGCTAGATATATTCCTAGGTATGTCATTTTCTTTGAAGCTATGGTGAAGGGAGTTGTGTCCTTAATTAGCCTCTCATCTTGGCTGTTACTGGTGTATACAAAGGCTACTGACTTGTGGAGATTGATTTTATATCCTGAGACATTACTGTATTTTTTGATGACTTCTAAGAGTCTTGTGGTTGTGTCTTTGGGGTTCTCTAAGTATAAGATCATATCATCAGCAAAGAGGGAGAGTTTGACCTCCTCTGCTCCCAATTTGATGCCCTTTATTTCCTTCTCTTGCCTGATTATATTGGCTAGAACTTCCAGCACAATGTTGAATAGTAGTAGTGATAGAGGACAAGCTTGTCTGGTTCCAGTTCTATGTGGAAAAACTTTGAATTTTACTCCCTTCACTATAATATTAGCTGTGGGTTTATTGTAGATGGCTTCGATCAGTTTAAGAAATGTGCCACCTATGCCTATTTTCTTCAGTGTTCTAATTAGAAAAGGATGCTGAATTTTATTGAAGTCTGCATTTATTGAAAGGATCATATGGTCTTTGTTTTTGCTTCTGTTGACAGGGTGAATTACATTTATGGACTTGTGTATGGTAAACCAGTCTTACATCCCTGGGATGAAACCTACTTGATCATTATGTATGACTTTTTAATAAGTAATCTATTGGCTAGGATTTTATTGAGAATTTTTGTGTCTATCTTCATTAGTGAGATTGGGCTGAAGTTCTCCTTTTTAGCTGGGTCTTTTCCTGGTTTTGGTATCAGGGTGAGATTTGCTTCATGGTGAGAACATGTTGGGGAAGATTTCTTTCTTCTCGATTTCTTAGAATAGTTTCTGTAGTATAGGTATAAGCTCTTTGTGAAGGTTTTATGGAATTCTGGGAGTTTTTATAGTTTGTTTGATCTCAGTGCTTGAAACTGGTCTGTTCAGGAGATCTATTTCTTCTTGGCTAAGTCTAGGGGGAGGATGTGATTCCAAGTATTGATCCACTTCCTCCACATTGTCATTTTCTGGGCATAGAGTTTCTCATAGTAGTCAGAGATAATCTCTTGTATCTCTGTGGCATCTGTTGTTATTTCCCCTTTATCATTCTTGACTGAGGTTATTAGAGATTTTACTTTCTCATTTCTAGTTAGACTGGCCAAAGGTTTATCTTATTTATTTTTTCAAAGAACCAACTTTTTTTTTGTTAATTTTCTGAATTATTTTTTTGTTTTCAATTTCATTAATCTCTGGTTTAATTTTGGTTATTTCTTTTCTTCTTCTGGGTTTAGGATTAGATTGTGCTTTTTCCAATTCCATAAGATGGTTTGTGAGATTGTTGATGTGCTCTCTTTCAGTTTTTTGAATGTAGGCATCTAATGCAATAAATTTTCCTCTCAGGGGTGCTTTAGCTGTATCCTACAGGTTTTGGTAACTTGTGTCTTCATTGTTGCTATGTCCAAGGGATTTAGCTATTTCCTCTTTTATCTCTTCCTGAACCCAACTATCATTCAGCATAAGGTTGTTTAATTTCCATGCCTTTGTGTGGGTCTGAATGTTTTTGTTGGTGTTGATTTCCACCTTTATTGCCTTGTGGTCTGAGAAGAGGCAAGGTATAATTTTTATTCCTTTCATTCTACTGAGATTTGATTTGTATCCTAGGATGTGGTCTATTTTGGAGTATGTGCCATGGACTGATAAGGAAAATGTATATTCTTTTGCTTTGGGATGGTATGTTCTGTAAATGTCTATTAATCCCATTTGTTCTAGGGTTTCATTTAAGTCCTTTGTATCTTTGTTTAGTTTCTGTTTAGAGGATCTGTCCAGTTCTGTCAGAGGGATGTTAAAGTCCCTGGCTATTATGGTGTCATAGGCTAACATATTTCTCAGACCCCTCAAGGTCTGTTTCATAAATCTGGGAGCATATAAGTTGGGTGTATAAACACTTAAGATTGAAATGTCTTCTTGTTGCATGGTTCCTTTGACCAGTATGAAGTGCCTATGTTTGTCTTTCTTGACTCTAGTTGCTTTGAATCCACTTGTATCTGAGAATAAGATTATAACCCCTCTCCTTTCTTCTGATTCCCATTTGCTTGAAATACTGTTTTCATCCCTTGACCCTAATTCTTGATTTGTCCTTCAAGGCTAGGTGTGTCTCCTATAGACAGCATAGGGATGGCTTGTGTTTTTTTATCCAATCAGCCAGTCTATGCCTCTTCAGTGGTGAATTCAGTACATTGACATTTATTGAGAGAATTGATAAGTGTGGTGGAGTTCTATTCATCTTATTTTGTGAAAGTCTTATTTTTTGTAGTTTTATCCTTTGTGCCATTGTAGAAGGTAAGTTTTGACCTTTAACTTCTGGGTGTTTACTTTGCTGGTGGTCCATTGTGGTGGGCAGTATAGAGAAAAGGCCTAAGTATTTCCTGCAAAGCTGGTCTTGTTGTGGCAAATTTCTTCAGTGCTTATATATCGCAAAAGATTTGATCTGTCTATCAATTTTGAAGTTTAGTTTAGTAGGATACAGAATTCTGGGCTAAAAATTGCTTCTTTTAAGAATGTTGAAGATGCATGACCATGCTGTTTTGGCTTGGAAGTTTTCAGTTGAGAGGTCTGCAGTCATTCTAATGGCTCTGCTTCCGTAGATCAGTTGGTGCTTACTTCTGTCTGCTTGCAGAAGTTTTTCTTTCATCTTGACTTTGGACAGGTTCATCATTAGAATGTGTCTTGGAGAGACCCTGTTTGAGGTGAGATGACCTGGGGCTCGATATCTATCTCAAAGGGGTGTGTCAGGGTGTTTAGTAAAACTTGTGAAGTTTTCATTTATGATAGTCTCCACTGTGGCTTCTATTCCTTTGGGACAATCTTCTTCCCCTCAGGGATCACTATTATTCGTATGCTTGAATGCTTTCATGGAGTCTTGTAGTTCTCTAAGTACTGTTCTGCTTTCTATCTCTACTTTTCTGCCTTTATAACTACCTGGGTTAACTTGAAAACTTTAATCTCTAGCACTGAGGTTCTTTCTTCTCCATGGTGTAACCTGTTTTTCATACTTTCCACTGCATCTTTACATTCCCCGTGTCATCTTCCTTTCCTTAAGCTCTGCCATATTCTTTCTATATTCTACATATCTCTTACCCAACTTTTGTTTCTGTCTTTCCATTTTCTTGTCCATTCCTTCTGTCATCTTTATCATCCATATTTTAAATTCCCTTTCTATCAAATCCATTAATTCTTTATAGGAGTCGTCTTCTGTAAAAACTTGTGGTCCCTTTGTCTTGAGGAGTTACTCTATTTTGTTTTTTCATGGTGCCTGAATTGTTCTTTTGGTTCTTCATCATTTTTGCTTTCTTCTTGTTCACCTCCTTGTGTTCCTTTTTCCTTCTTACTTCCTCCTTTTTTTTGCCTCTTGGTATGGAGCCAGAAGGCAGTGAAGAGTCAGAGCAAGCAGGGAGAAACAAGAGGAAATGAAAAAAAAGAGGGGGAAAAAAAAAGAAGGAAAGAGTAAGAGAAAAGAAAAAAGAGGCAGAAGGGGAATAAGAAAAAATATTGAAGAACAGGAGAGAAGGAAGACAAGAAGGGAGGATGAGAGTGAGAGAAAAAAATGGTGTTATTCAGCACCGTGCTAAGGCCATGCCTATAGCTCAAGGATTTGAGGAGCTGGATTAGGTGGGTTCCTCTAAATCCTTACACTCCTTACAGAGCCTGAACAGCCAGACTCTTTCTCTGCCAAAAGTAGGAAGAGAAGAAAAAGAATAAAAACAAAAAACAAGAAGGAAAAATTGAGTAAGGATGAAAAAAAAATAGAAAAGTTCTGCAGTGTGACCCTGCTAATTCTTTCTTCCTGGGGCCAGCAGTAGAAAGTTACCCAGGCCTCCTTTGAGCCAGACTGCTGCTGTGATCTACCTGCCAGACCACAGCTGTGTCACCCCAGCCCTTAGCAAAGAAAGGAAAAAAAAAAGAGGAAAAAAAAGAAAAAAAGAAGTAATATTAAAATAAGAATAGATAAAGAAACTAAAAAATACTGTTGAATCAAATAAAGTAGAGGGAGAGAAGAATAATAAAGAAAGAAGAAAGATAACAAACAAAGAAAAAAGGGGGAGATATTTTAGCTGATGCAGAAGCACTTTATGTGGGAGAGATGAGAAAAGTAAAAAAGTCTCTATCCACTGAGAGAATGCAGAGGAGTGAAATGGGGAGAGACAATAAATGAAGCTAAAATTCTGTAGCCAAATATGAGAGCCCTTGCTCGTGTTGAATGTAAAAATGGAAGTTAGGAAAAGAACCAACCAAACAACTTAGCAAAAACCAAAACACATCAAAACAAAATACAAAAAGTTCAAAAACCCTGACTTAAGCAACTTCAGCAACCAATTGAGGAAGGAAAGAAAAAAAAAATTAACAACAACCTCAAGAAAGAAAAAAGGAAAAACAAACAAGCAAACGCACACACATAAATATGTATATGGATATATATAATATATGTTTTATATATATATACGCATATATATGACATAAGGATCTGACTTCAGTAGGAATATATTTATGTTGCAATATACCACCTGGACACCAGGTGGCGCTGTGAATTTAGGGGGACCGACGACACCTCTCTCTGGTTGCCAGGCTTATACCTGTTTCCCAGCTTAATTGTTCCTGTGATTGTCTGATCAGTCCTCAGACCCCACTGATTTGGGATCCCACAGCTCTCTAAAATTCTTCAGAAGCAGGTCTCACTGTTTCTGCTGACAACAGTTCTGTGGAGTACTGGAGTCCCTGGGCCTGTCACAAGTGGAGGTTCCCTCCCAGCAGGTAGAACTCAGCCTGCTGTGCCTTAGAGACCTGCCCTAATGACCTTCCACTGTGCCTTAGAGACCCGCCTTCACGACTTATGCCATGCCTTAGAGACCTGCCCTCACCACCTTCTGCCGTGCCTTAGAGACCTGCCCTCACCACCTTCTGCCATGCCTTAGAGACCTGCCCTTACGACCTTCTGCCATGCCTTAGAGACCTGCCCTCACCACCTTCTGCCGTGCCTTAGAGACCTGCCCTTACGACCTTCTGCCATGCCTTAGAGACCTGCCCTCACCACTTTCTGCCGTGCCTTAGAGACCTGCCCTCACGACCTTCTGCTGGGCCTTAGAGACCTGCCCTCACGACCTTCTGCTGGGCCTTAGAGACCTGCCCTCACGACCTTCTGGCAACCTTTAGGACAATGGCTGTCCCCTATCCAAGGTAACCTTCCCAGTATAGATGTCTCACCCACCTGGGAACTGAGGCACAACCACCCCAAACAGCCTCCAATCTAGCCAGCAAACACAATTGGGTAGTGCAGACATCTCCAGTCTTTCCACTGAATGCCTAGCTTCCCCCAAGAACTGGAAACTGCCAAAGGCTTCTTGTGGGACCTCCGTGGGGGGGCGGAGCTGGCCACCCACCACGGCCAGGGTGGGCTCATAGAAACTTGCCTGGGGTGTCAAGTCTCCACAGCTCCAGCTCGCACAATGAACCCAGCAGCCCACCACTTCACTGCCCACCCTGAGCCACAGCTCCACGTAAATTCTCCAGGCCAGGTATCACCTGGCTCACTCCCCTCACCAGTTGCTTCAGGAAAGTTCCGCTAAACATCCTTCCCATCTGCCATCATACTTTGCCTCTAGTTTTTCATTTTAATTCGAAATATGACTTTGCAAATTTCTATTTTTCCTGATTGCAGCAGTCTGTTAACTCTGGACCCATGTTTGCATAACTGCCTTTGTCCTGGAGCAGCTACCCTTCCCTAGAGGCTGCTCAGCCCTGGCATTGACACCATAGTCTTCATGTGTGAGCCAGTGTGGGGAACGCCCTGTCCCCTGGAGGGGTGACACAGGAGAGGAGACACACACCGGCTCTGCATGTTGTCAGAAGACTCCTGTGAGGAGGAAGTGAGGGACCACACACCAATTGTGTAGAACAATTCCTGGCACGTGATGAGTACATTATAAAATCATTAGCTATTCTTCTTATTATTATTCAGCTCCTACATCAAATGTGGAAGTTTATCCCAGTCCCTAGACCACCTTTGTCTGGATGCTGACTCTGAACCCCAAGGACTTTCCTTAAACAAGGGTGGAAAAGAGGCAGCAAGGAGGCCTTTTCCAGAGGTTGAGTTCTCCTGATGCCTAGAATCTGCCCCGGATTTTAGTTCTCTGAGGCAGAAGAGAAAGGGAGGGGAAGTCCTAAGGTTCCCAGTGGAGAATGGGGTTCAGGCCCATTCCCGTCACTTGCGTACGACCTGTGTGTGTCCTTGGGCAAGTTGCGTCTCTCTTCTGAATCTCAGGTTCTCACCTGCATCGTAGGATGGCAGTTGCCATGGGGAGAAGGGACACCTGGAGATTTCAGATCCAGGCCAACTGGCTGAGGAGGTGCCAGGCTAAGGGCCCAGGCACCTGTGCCAGAGTAACCTGGATTCCCCCAGAGACTGGACAGAAGATGAGGACTAGAGCCCAGCAACTAGAAATGGGGCACAAGGACCAAAAGGAACAGGCAACTGAGACGCTTGTGTTCAGATGCTTGCCCCAAAGCTTCCCCACCAGCGTCCTCAGAGGCTTGGTTCTGAGGACACCACATGCCCCGAGGCTGGCTTGTCCTTCCCAGGCCCTCTAGAGTTTCCCAGGCCTCTCCAGGCTGCCCCAGTGTCTGCTCTGACCCTCAGCCCCATAGAAGTTCTCCTGTTCCTCTCCCACCATGAGTTCAGACATTTGGCTGTCCCTAGTGGGAGGGCAGTGCCACTTACATTCCTGCCCACTTGTGGCACCTGTTTCTGGTTTGGGGATTTGTACTTCTGAAAGGCAGTGCCAATGAGTGGATGGAGCATGACCAGCAGGGGAACAAGAGGCTGAGTTTGAGTCTAAGTTCTCTCATTTATTAGCTACAAATGGCTTTGGGCAAGTGCTGGGAGAATGGGGACTGAAGACCCCATTCTTGGCAAAGGAAAGCACACCCAGAAAAAGAGGAAAACTAAGAAGTAAGCTGAGTGAGTAGGAACAAAGAAAAGTCAGCTAGTTTACATTTAAGCTAGCCATTGCTAGCAAGCTTCTTGTCTTTTCTGAAATTCTAGCCTGTTGGGGCTATAGCTTATAAACACCCTGCTGGGTCTGTGAACATTCTGAGGAGAGTCATGGTCATAGAAGAGGCTATGAAAATTCCTAAGAAAAGATACATCTTCTAGGGCATTTCCTGTGCATTAAACAGGCAAAAGCCCATTGTGGAGATTTGCATTTGCCTGGGGCAGAGACCAAGGGAGTAGCTCCAGCTCTCAGATATGGGCAGAAGAGAGTAAGTATATCCCTTACTGCAGAGGAAGATCCTCTGTGGTGGTGATGAGAGGAAAATGCCTCCCTCCCACTGACCCCTCAGAGGAGATTAACGCTGGTGGTGTTTTACTCCACAGAGAACTAGCAGAGCTTAACACCTTCCTAGAAATCTGTGTGTGTGATCTCAGGCAGGAGGCTCTCCCAATACAAGGCTCAGCTTTCAGATTACTGAAGGCTATCCTTAAGGTTAATAATAATAACAATAGGAGCTGATGTGATCAATCCGGAGAAACAGCTGACGTCTTTGTTCCCTCCCCCCCCCCCCCGGGCAAACAGACTTCAATAAAATCAGAGTGGAGCAAACACTCTGGGCCATTGCCGGAATCCCACTATGGGCAATGGACCCCTGAGCTCTCACTTTTAATTCTACTCTGTCTCTTGTCTTTCTTTGCCCTCACTTCTAACTCTACATTTCTTCACTCGAAGTCGCTGCCAATTTCTACGAGTCTCAGCAGATGCTGCTCTCAGCGCAGGACCCCGACAGGCAAGATCCTTCGCCTCTCTGATTCTCAGTTTATTCACTGTAAAGTAGAGAGTATAGTTCTAGTATAGAGCTTATAAGGATTAGAGGCAATATATGTAAATTTTCTATGCATTGCTTGACACAAAGTATGTGTTCAATATGTGGAAGCTGCTGTTTCCATTGTAACTATTGCTATTACCGCCTCTGATGCCCCATCTGTGTCTAGGGCTGCAGGAGGAAGGCCATACAGATACAGAATCTTGCAGGTTAATCCATAGGTCATTTTATCTCAAGGTACTCTGGGGCCAAAATTTAATCTCTCCTCTAGCAAAAATCTCAGAATTTTGATTTGAAACCCTGACCAGAACACTCACCAGAACTCCGCCATCCTCTGCGTTCTCCCAGCATCCCTTTCCTGATGGGTGGGAAAAATAAACATTCTGCACAGAACTCACTGCTGAGCCTTCAGCCTTGGCTCCCTGTCCTACAGGGGTCCACAAAGACAGCTGGCATCTTCTAAATACTTAATAATTTTCAGTGACAGTGATAATGACCGTCATAGCATAAGGACAATGATAGCAGGTTTTTAAAAAAAGACCTTATATTGACACAGATAGGTGTAATCATGAACTCTCCATGGCGGCGCTAAGGCTATCATTTTTCTCAAGCAGCGTTGACCCAGTTGAAGAAATACTGCAGAACTTTGAGAGAATAAAAAGAGCCCCTCTTCTGGGCTCCCTCGTCCTTTCTAAGTTTTTGGAATATGAGCTCTGTTTGCCAGGAGGGCACTGGGGTGAGGGGGGCTGCGGCCCCTCTGCCACGGCCGCATGGCCAGGTTTCTTGTCAATACCTGTTGACATTTCCCTGAGTAATCATTCCAGGCACTTCAGTATATTTCTTCATATCACCAGGTAGATTACTGAGGCTCTATTGATTTTGTGGTTTCATGTGTGAAAGATCTAATCTTAATCCTTGGTTGTTCATTTCCCTTAACCTTTTAATAACATGATGGGAGAGAAACCTGTCAGACTGAGAATTGTTTCTGAGGCGTGTTGTCATACATGTATGCCACAGACTGTTTTGTTTTATGGGAGCAGCCATATTTTTTGAAATATTAATAATGATAAAATTTGTATGGCGTATTGTAGTTTACAAAGCCCTTTTCCTTAGCAACTCATTTAATCCCGATGGCAATCCTGACAGGTAGGAGTTATTTTATTTATTTTGATTTGCTTATTCTCTGGGTCTTTCCACAACATGAATTTTTATTATTATCCTCCATGTCACAGATGAGAAACCCGCGTTGCTCAAGGTCACAGAGCTCTTAAAAAAATAAAGTTTGAAGTCAGGGAAATCTGCACCCACAGCCTGACACTGCCAGGTGGTTGCTGAATAACCTTGAACAGGGACCTCAGACTCTCTGTGGTTCATTTCTTTGTTTACAAAAAAGGAACGAGGCTACCTTTCAGGGATTTTTGTAAGGATTAAAGATGATGTAGGTAAACCATCTACACAGTGCCTAGTACCTAGGACACAATTATTAAAAGTTAAATTTTATAATTAAAATAATGCAATGATTATTATTTGATAAAGACCGGAAACTTCATTCCAAACCTAAGTTTTCTGTTCTTTCCACAGGAGAGAAATTAGAATCTTGTTTCTCTTCGTCCCTCCCTCTCTCTCATTTCTTTAATTTGTAAATCCCCAGTGAATGACAATAAACAAAGGGGTGAACCCAGGGCAGTTTCTTCTGAGGCTGGGTCAAGTGCAAGGTCTGCCTGGCTCAGTCTTTCTCTCTGGAGCAGGATTCCGGCCGGTGGTCTGGAAATTGGGCAGTTCCCAGCCCTGGGGGCAGATGTGTGCACCTGTGTCCCTGCATGGGGAAAAGCTGATGGGGGCACAGGGGATGTTCTCACCATAGCTCGGAGAAGTTATATAGGGACTGTGCACTTGAGCTGAAATAAGCAGAAGGACTGGGGACATCCATCCCAGCCTGAGGCTTGAGCTTGTTTATAAGGAGAAAATTCACCTGTCATTTGTGTTTCCGGCCCAAGTTTAGCTGGAGACCAAGAAACTATTTACCCTGCTCAGCCCACACCTCGGCACTAATTTCTAGTCCCAGCAAGGAGGGTGGGGAAGAAGGAGAAGTGGCAGGACAGGGATGCAAGAAGTGGAACAAATGTCCCTGTCAGGAAACGTGAGCTTGAATGACTTCTCAACTTTACCTGGGACTCATGTTCTACAGCTTTAGTGTTCCAGAATGCGAGCCCTTCACCATGAGACCTGTTTCACAGCTGTCTCTGTTCCTCTTGAATATGATTGCCAATGTAGATAAGATGGTAACAAATGTGTCCCTCATGTCAAGTGGCATCTGCTTTCTCTCCCCACCGTTCCCCTCGCCTCCTTACTTTTCCCCCAAGGAAATGCCTTCTCTTCTAGATAAAATCCCGGGTTTTCTTTGACAGAGTACACATTTCCTGACCTGTGTGATCTGTGGCTCTCTCTGTCACGCCGACTTTTACCGAGACTCCCATTCTTCATCTGGGGAACTCATCTTCATCTTTTCAAGATCTCTCTCAAACGTCACCCCTCCTTTGAGAAGCCTTCCCTGACAATTCCAAGAAAAGGGACATCCTCTTTTTGCCCTGCAGCACCTTCCAGGATAACATTTGCTAGCACGTGTGACACTGCACTGTAATTCCTTAGCCACCTGTCACCCCCACCCCCTCTGCCCTCTACCTGCACCCTCCTTGAAGGTCAGGGCCATGTCTTCATCCATCCTGATATCCTTAGGTCTTGGAGGGACGTCCTCCTATTTTGTTCTTACCTTGCTAGTAGGAATGTTAATAACCCAATGAATATGGCTTTTTTTTTTTTGAGACAGAGTCTCACTATGTCACCCTGTATAGAGTGCTGTGACATCACAGCTCACAGCAATCTCAAACTCTTGTGCTTACGTGATTCTCTTGCCTTAGCCTCCCAAGTAGCTGGGACCACCGGCGTCTGCCACAACGCCCGGCTGTTGTTTTTGTTGCAGTTTTCATTGCTGTTTTAGCTGCCCTGGGCCGGGTTCGAACCTGCCAGCCTCGGTGTATGTGGCCGGCGCCCTACCCACTGAGCTACAGGCACTGCCCTGAACATATTATTATTCACTGATTCATTTATTCTGAAACTGAGAATGTTTTCTGACATTGAAAAGGGCATCACATTCATCATCTAATCCCTTTGTGTGCTTAAACACAGAGGCCCAGAGAGCCCTGGAACCCTATGTTATCAGAAGCAGAGTTGCAAGTCACCTCCATAACCTCTTCTGCAGCCCAGTGACTTCTCTCAGTCCCACGTGCTCTGCTCAGTAACCTCTGTGGCTTACCTGCTATGCTCCAGGCACTGTGCTATGGGTAGGAAATGGAATAACTAAGATGTGATTTGTGCTTGGAAGGGGTTGACAGTCTAGTAGAGAAGCACAAACCTTTATCGGCATAACTCTAAACCACCTATGAAGCTCTTTTACCCTACAATCCACTGGCATCCTGACCCAGGAGAAGGGGTTGCAGACACGGCTGGTGCCCTTTAACAGCTGTGCTCTGCCCTCTTGCCCGAGCTGCCTCCGTCCCTGCTCTGAACCCTTCCCTCTGCATTCTGCCTTTGACAGCTGCTCTGTCCACATTCTGTCCCCTGCTTGGCTCTGGTTTGGGGTTTATCTGACTCTTTCTCTTGGCATTTTAGATCCAGGTTCCCTCTCATGACCTTGAGTCTCTTCTCTCTGCTCCAGTTTCCAGCCCCACGAAACCTCACTGTCACCCTCCCCGCCTTGAGGCGAGTCCCAGTCCCCACCATGAAATTAACTTGACTCTGGCACAATTGTTGAGGTATCTCCATGGGCTGACTTCCCCTGTGCCTCTAGCATGTCGGTTTTCTTTAGAGGAGAATGAATCTGCTAAGGCACATCTTTTTGAGATGACGGTTTCCAGCGCAACAAAATTGTAGCACCACTTGCAAGATCCAATTCTTGCTCTACCTAAAATGCAATCAACACAAAGCATGGATGGTTTTGTAGATTGTTATTTTTTGGGTAAATTCATGTGGAGTTTGATAAAACCTCTTACCCATGATCCATAAACCAGATGTTTCTACTGAGATAACATGGTATTATTTGTAGTGAATCTCAGCCATTAACAAAACAGACATCAGCTGAGCTGTTTTCATCCTCTGATCAGGTAAACCTGGGAAGACCTGGGGAATGATATCCTAGCAGACCAGAGTCCAGGAGCTGTCTGAAAGCCAAGTGCATCCCAGGTGGAAATGGAAGGCCAGTTTCTTCACCTTCACTTAGAGCTAAAGTCTCAGTGTTTTACCCAGACTGGAGTACAGTGGTGCAAATCGTAGTTCACTGCAACCCTGAAATCCTGCACTCAAGCTGTCCTTCTGACTCAGCCTGCAGAATAGGTTGGACTACACATGTGCACCACCACACCAGCTAAGTTTTTAATTCTTTCTGGCCGCGCCTAGCCAGAAATTCTTGTTATATTAAAAATGTGTTTAGAATTGATGTATTCTCTATACCTGTAATCCTAGCACTCTGGGAAGCCGAGGCAGGTGAACTGCATGAGCTCACAGTTTCAAGCCCAGCCTGAGCCAGAATGAGACCTCGTCTCTAAAAAAATAGCTGGGTGTTGTGGCAAGTGCCTGTAGTCCCAGCTACTAAGGAGGCTGAGGCAAGGGGATTGCTTGAGACCAAGAGTTTGAAGTTACTGTGAGCTATGATGCCATGGCACTCTACCGAGGGCAACAAGGTAAAACCCTGTCTCCAAAAAAAAAAAAAAAGGAAAAATATAACTGATATGTAATTAAAAATACATTCTAAAATTCTAAAATATGAATAGAAAAATTGGGAGTAAAGTTGGGAGCAGACATACGAAGGTTTCAGATTTCCATATTTTCTAAATTTTTAAAATTATATACTTATTAAAATAAACCAAGATGCCTGTTTATAATTATGCTGCTGCTGTTCTTTTATGAGTTGTAAATTATAAACAACAGGTTTCGTAGAGGGACCTAGAGGTTTTCCTCTGGTCATGCATGGCTTTCCAAGGTGAGGGGTGGCTGGGTGGGAATGTTGGTGCTGGGTAGCCGTGAAGGAGGGCCCAACGTGAGCCGAGGGGAGCAGGACCCTCTGGGCCCGCTTCCTCTCCAAGTCAGCAAAGGGCACCATCTCTAAAATGCCTTTGGTCTTCAGAGCTGCGTTTTTGAGCCTGCGGATTTAGCAGATTCATTGGCTGTGCAAGGTGTACAATAGCCCGGAATGCCCCAAAGCGTTTTCTCACCTCTTTTGAAGGTGAGAAATCAATGGCAGGGTGCTTTGTCTTTTTTGTTTTTAATTGTCTCTTTGTACTCTTTGATAGTGAGGTGTTCAAGCCTTGTCCAAAGATTGAGCTTCCTTTGAGGCCAGGATTGATGCATTCCAATGACTGCTATTAGGGCAGTTTGAAGCTTAGAGGGAGAAATTATTTAGGTGTCAGTTTTCTTTGTGATCCCAGGTCCTCTTCTTCTTCAGCATCAGTATATGGCCCACGGTCACCAAACCTTCTCCCCTCGCTCAGTGGGGACTTTCTGCCCTGGTCCTAATCGAGGAATCTACGCGGAGGAATTATTAAGGACCCGAGTTTTGGAGTCAGATGCTGGGTGTGAATTGTAGTCCTTCTGATGGCTACTCCGGTGACCTGGGTGTTTTCTCTCTAAGCCTCAGTGTCATTTTTTGTGAAATGGAAGGTGTGCGATTGGGATCTAACATTTTCTAGTAGCCTGTGTTGTCTCAGTCCCATTCATTTTATTCTCACTGATTTGGATACTTTCGATCCTACATTAATTTCCTGGACTTATTCCTGTATCCTGTTTCATTGATCCTTTGACTACTCTCTTCTTTGTCCTATGCCAAACATTTTAAATTATTTTGGCTTTATTTTTTGAGATCTCATAGTATATGTTTATCCTCATGGCATTAAACTTTTTCTCAAACATTCTCACATGCTTTTCTCTTTCAGATACCCTTCAGAACAGCAGCCACCCACCTTTTTTTGGCACCAGGGACTGTTTTTCATGGAAGACAGTTATTTATTTATTTATGTTTTTACTTTTTATTTTATTATTTATTTATTTTTGTTTTATTTCAGATTAATATGAGGGTACAAATGTCTAGGTTACGTTGTTTTCATTTCTAGGGTCAAGTTCAAGTTGTAGTTGAGCCCTTTACCCATGGGGTGTGCTGAACATTCTCACATTCGCCACATTAGGTGAGAACCTGCTTTTCACTCCCTTCTCCTCCCTCCTCGCGAGACTATACTTGTGTTTTTCCTTTGTGTGAGTGTCTAGTTGTTATATATTGGTTTCATATAGTAGTGAGTACACTGGATACTTGTTTCTCATTTCTTGTGGCGCTTTTTACTAAGAAGAACGTGTTCAACTCCATCCAGGTAAACATAAAAGATGTAACGCTTCCATCTTTTTGCAGCTGAACAGTATTCCACGGTGTACCCACACCACAGTTTGTTAATCCACTCCTGGGCTGATGGGTGTTTGAGTTGCTTCCACGTCGAACTGAGCTGAGAACATTTGTCCTGGTAAAATGATTTCTTTTTTTCCTCTTGGGTAGATACACAGTAATGAGACTGTGGAATCAAATTTTAGGTCGAGAATCCCCATGCTTCTTCATGGAAAACACTTTCTCATGAATGGATGGGGCCAGGGGCAGGGAATGAGACAGGAGGAAGAGCTCAGATGGTGATGCTGTGTAGCCTGGCTCTCAACAGGGCACACGCCAGAACCAGGCCACGGCTGCAGGACTGTAGAATAAGGTTGACTATGAATATATGATTGAAGATATAAAATCGAGATTAAATTGAAATGGTATTAAATTGCTATTTGATTGGGAAGAATTGACATTTTTATAATGTTAGGCCTTCCCCTCCTCTCTCGGTTTGTTGCTATTGATAAGGTTTTGTAGTTTTGTTGATTTTTTTCATCTAGATCTCACATTGTCAGTATTCAATTTATTCTTGGACATTTTACTTTTGTTGTTATCATTAGTAGGATCTATCTTCTTAGTAATTTTTCTAAAAAGTTTTTTGTAGTAATAGAGAAAACACTTTTATATATAAATATATATCGGTTTTTTTCTCTATTACTATATGTATATTGAAACTAACCACCTAGTTCTTTATTTTATTTTTTATTAAATCATAGCTGTGTACATTAATGCAATCATGGGGTACAATGTGCTGGTTTTATATACAATTTGAAATATTTTCATCAAACTGGTTAACATAGCCTTCGTGGCATTTTCTTAGTTATTGTGTTAAGACCTTTATATTCTGCATTTAGTAAGTTTCTCCTGTACCCTTCTAAGATGCACCGTAGGTGTGGCCGCACCAATTACCCTCCCCTCCCCTCCCTTCCCTTTCCCCTAGTTCTTATAGCTTCTGATAGATACTTCCTGTTAGAAAATATTATGTATAAACCTTAATATAATGTTCTCATTTTGCATCGAAACACCCGATTTCTTTTTGTCACATTAGTGCATTGCAGCGCCTCAAATTTCAGAGCAATGTTAAATGATGGAGGGAACAGGTGGCAGCCGTGACTTCCACCTGATTTTAATGGGGCTACCCTCGAGTTACATTGTCACATTTCACACTGGCTATTGGTTTGAGACAGACTTTTTTTTTTATCATGTAAAGAGAATATGACTAAAATTCTAGTTTCTAATTTTTTTCTTGGAAAAGGTAATTTCACCAGGTACCTTTTGGCATCCACTACGATGAGACAGTCTCTCTTGACCTATTAATTACATTTATTTAGTCATGGTTTACAGCTATGTTTGATGTATTTATTTATTTATTTATTTCATTTTTTGGAGACAGAATCCCATGATGTCACCCTTGGCAGAGTGCCATGGCATCACAACTCACAGCAACCTCAAACACTTGGGCTTAAGCAATTCTCTTGCCTCTGCCTCCCGAGTAGCTGGGACTACAGGCGCCCACCATAACACCCAACTATTGTTTGGTTGTAGTTGTCATTGTTGTTTGGCGGGCCTGGGCTGGGTTCGAACCCACCAGCTCCGGTGTATGTGGCTGGCGTTCTAGCCGCTGAGCTACAGGCACTGAGCCATACGTTTGATTTATTGATATTTCATTTAGGCATTCTGATTATCCATGAGAAAGGTTAGGCTATAATTTTTATTATTTTTTTGAAGTTTCATTTTTCTAGTTTTCAAGTATAAATCAGGAAATCGGCCTTTCTGTGTCATTCAGAACTTGAACAGTGCATCCATCTCTGCCTTCGTTTACAGCCACTCTGGCACCCCACCCTCACTGGCCACCCACTCTCTTCCCCTGTGCTGGGACCGCAGCAGGGTGGGCGTCATCGCTCAACTCTCAGTTCCACCCTCAGACTTCAGTGTTGCCTTCGCCCACCAGTCTCATATATACGCACGTGCCCTCATTGTAGCTTTACTCCTACTCTAGTTCATTTGTTTCTTAATCTGTTTTTCCTACTAAAATATGAGTTTTTTTTTTTTACTAAATTGATCTGTTATTTATTTATTTTTTAATTAAATCATAGCTGTGTACATTAGTGCAATCATGGGGTATAATGTGCTGGGTTGATATACAATCTGAAATATTTTCAGCCAATTGTTCGACATAACCTTTGTGAGATTTTCTCATTTATAGTATGGAGACTTTACCTCTTTCATGTTTACATGGAGGGAGCTGGAACACATTCTTCTTAGCAAAGTATCTCAAGAATGGAAGAAAAGGTATCCAATGTACTCAGCCCTACTATGAAGCTAATTTATAGCTTTCATATGAAGGCTAAAACCCAATTATAGCACAAGACTATGGGGAAAGGGGCAAGGGAGGGGAGGGGAGGAGGAGGATGGGTGGAGGGTAAATGATGGGATCACACTTATGGTGCATCTTAGAAGGGTACAGGTGAAACCTACTAAATGCAGAATTTGAGCTTCTGGAAGCAGGGACAGTTGTGCATGCCTGTACAAACTTTGGGATCTCCGGTGCTTATCAGAAGACCCGGCACATAGCCCGTGCTTAGTAACTCTTTGGTATGTCAGTAAATCCAAGATGCATTTTTGCTCAAAACTTTGCCAGTGAAAAACGTTTCCAAGATGGCCAGGCCTGGTGGCTTATGCCTGTAATCCCAACACTTTGGGAGGCTGGTGTAGGAGGATTGCTTGAGACTAGGAGTTTGAGATCAGCATCTGTAGAAAATGTTTTTAAAAAAATTAACCAGGCAGGATGCCTACACATGCCTGTAGTCCTATATACTGGGGAGGCTGAAGCAGGAGGGTCGCTTGAGCCCAGAAGTTACAGATTGCCGTGAACTATATGATTGGGCCACTGCATGCTAACGGAGTGAGTCCCTGTGTCAAAAAAAATGTTTTCTTTTCAAAGATGTGTATAGTTTGCCTTTTTGGGACCATAAAATAGAGATAATAATCAACCCACTGCCATTCTGTATATTGTTACTGAGCTGGGATAACAGATGTGCAAGAATAAAACATTAAAAAAAGTTCAAAAATACGTAATAGGTCGCAGACTTTCTTACGTTAGGTAAAGTGTGAGCATTCAGCATGTTCCAGGCATGGAATTATCAAACTTGCCTCTCCGAGGGCTCGAACGCCCTCAATTTGACGTGAGCGAGCTGAATTTCAGAGCCTCAGTGACTTGTCTGAGGGTAAACAACTGGCAAGTCAACCAAGTCTTGCAAAATTCAGCGTCCACCATCTGGAAACTAGATTGATTGGCCAGTAAGGAAAGCGTGCTCCCCTTGTGCGAGAAAAGAGACAAACGATAAGCCAAGGGTGAAGTTTTGGTCAAATCCTGTACTTCCCCGGTTTGGGCTCAGTGCCCAGTAGAGGAAAGAAAACTGCTGAGTATCCAAGTACCTACTCGGCCACTGTCATATTGGTATTTCTTCCCACCTACGTGGGACTCGTCTTTGCATAAGGCTCCCTTTATTTTTAATTTATGCTGTGATGTTGCTTTAACGCAAAGCGACAAACATGGGCTGTGTGATGTCTGGCCACATTTCTTGGTCCTTCTATGAAGATCTGAAAGAGGACAAGAGAGGCACAAAGAAACAACTTTTTTTAGTAACTAGGTTCCTAGATTTTTCAGCTCGTGGCTCTGAGCAGGTTCATTACCTTGACGTGTATTCTGAAATGAGACAGACTTCAGGGTTGCCCCACCTCTCTGCCAAAGGGAAGATGCCGTGAAACTGCTAAAAGTACAGTATGAAAAAGGACAGTTTGGGGGTGGTGCCCGTGGCTCAAAGGAGTAGGGTGCCAGCCCCATATACTGGAGGTGGTGGGTTCAAACCTGGCCTCGGACAAAAACTGCAAAAAAAAAAAAAAAAAAAAAGGACAGTTTGGCATTTTACCGTCGACAATATGCCAGCTCTGAGACTCACTTTTCCCAACTCCGACTATTCCTGCTTGCTCCTCACTCCAAGCTATGAGCCCGGAGTGAGTGATAGAAGTGGTAAAGGTTGTTTCAAAGATTAAAGACCCAAGTCACCAGAGGCTGCCATCTCGCAAGAATATTTAGACATTTTTCCACGTGGCAGTCATTAATATTCTTCAACAAAGAGTCAACAGAAAACCTGTTCAAAACGTCTCCCTCTTCAGATCTCTGTACCTTGCAAGATAAAGTGACTGTGAGGGTTTTGTTTTGAAATTAAATATTCACTGGATTGGGTTAGAGCGATTACTGTTCTCGAGAACAAAACTGGATTTTCCTCCCTTTGTTTTAAAATAACGACAGTCATTTTTACTTAAGAATCAATTTCTGCATTGAAGCAGTCAGGGAAACACATGGTCTGATTTTTCTAGTATAATAGGCACAAGGCAGAATTGAATACAGATGGGCTTGAAGTATTTTATAAGAGGTGGCAAGAGCAATCGGACATCACACAAACCCAGGAACGCCATGGAATGGGAGAAGTTCAGAAGTCAGACCCTGGGAACCTGGGCAGCCTGGGGGTGATCTCTGGCTCTGTTCATTGATAGCTGTTTGGTAACACCTCGGAGTTTCCCTTTGCTCAGCTGTAAAATAAGGAGCACAAGTCCTTCCTCTGGGGGTTCACATAAGGATTTGAAAATGATAGCTAGAAAATGACCAAGTAGGACCACTTATGTGGCCCCACTATTCATACTTGAACACTCATCCTGACACTGGCCGCTAAAGGCTTGAAAGCCATTTACATCTGTTACTCTCTCCCCCTCTCTTTTTAATTTTCCAGGCACCACTGCTCACATTTCCCTTGAATTTAAACATCTTTTAAAAGCTTTCAAAGCTTTGAAGGTTGATTTCAGTGAAACCTGTTTTTATTCTAGGCGTTTCTTCCTCCTGTCATTCTGAGTAAAACAAAAAACATTTACTGTCAAAACAACAAGGGTTTGCTCTCAAGCACAAAATGAAAGCAGATACGTCTGCCTGATTTATTTTGGCATCCGCCTAGCAGTTAAATAGGACACCTTTTAATTTGTCACTCCTTTAAGATTCATTCAGGTTGGCAAAGTAACTCCCCAGTTCTAGGTTTCGGCTAAACTTCAACTAGGTGGGAGAAAAGGTTTATTCTTTATCACTCTACACACCGTTTCAGAGGTGCCAATTAAAGAAGTAACTGTATATTCGGCAAAGCAAAAGAGTAACGTCTAATGGATTTTTACTTGTATTTCAAATTTGGAGGAACTTACAAATCTAATTTATTACCAAAGATCAACCCGAGGTTTGGGAAGAGGCATAAGAAAGCCAACATTTTTCAAAAACCTATGTAGAACTATTTAAATTAGAACTGACTGTGAGTAAAGATGCTCAAAATTCCAATCTCAACTCGGCCATTTGCCAGCTGGGGAAGTTATTTCAACTCCCTCAATTTCAGTTTATCTGTAAATTGGGGATAACATCTACCCTCTCCGGTTTACAAAATTAACTGAGGCAAGGGACAAAAAGCATCTAGCACCCACCTGGCATATACTAGCTGTTCAACAAGTGTGCCCCACCGTTATTAAAAGCTCCTGTAACATGTTCTAACAATTCAGTCCAGGATTTAGCATTTCCTAATATGCAGAAGTTGAAATCTAAACTGGTTCTCTTATTTTCTCACAGTTGGTGATAATATCTGTTTAATACCTTCTCTGCCACAAGATTACAGGGAGGGCTTGTGTTGACGCAGTCATTAACAAAGCTATTCTTTAACAGAGGTGGGTTTTGGCATCTCAATGTCCTAATGGCAATCCATAATCTAGCTATTTCATTTAGTTACAAAAATAAAAATAACACACACACACACATATGCCTACAAACACATGCACACACACTTAGACATTTTTTTCTTTAGCACATACAGAAGTCAAAGTCTAGCTTTAGACTTTTATTTTTATTTTGGTGTGGTGTGTGAAGGGAAAGTGCAGAGAAAAAAGATAAATTCTTCCGTCTTTGAGTTCCTTAAACCAGATGACCTTTGAAAGAAAGAAGGGGAATTCGTTGACAGTCTAGATTAATCTTGGTTTTCCAATCAATAGTTTAGCAGGCTTTTTTTTTTTCTTTTAGGAAAAGACACACTTCACAGGGCTAGTCCCAGAGTCTTGCTTATTTCTGAAAGTTTCCCGCTAAGTGCGGTCCAAATAACACATTTACGCTGGGCTTGCTTTCCCCACCACCCTCCTCCCTTACCCCTGTGCTTGGTTTTCCAAGCACAGCCAGCCCTTGAATTTGACTAAGGACTGAGGATCAACTAAAGTTTCCATGAAGTTTGCTCGTTCTAACCCAATCGCAGGACAACAGAGGCTACCACTGCTCAAACAGAAGCTTAGGTGGGTCCAGCTCCTCTCCCAGAGCCTTGGCTGCTCGCCTATCCAGCAGAAACTTGTAGACTAATCTTAGAAGCGTACAGGTGAAACTTACAGAATGCAGCATATAAAGGTCTTAACACAATAACTAAGAAAATGCCATGAAGGCTATGTGAACCAGTTTGATGAAAATATTTCAGATTGTATATGAAACCAGCACATTGTACCCCATAAGTGCAATGATGCACACAGCTATGATTTAATAAAAAATAAAAATTAAAAAAAAACAACTTGTAGAATAAAGCCAGGCTAAGGTGTTGTTCTCAAACATGTTTATTTGTAACAGTTTTACATGGTGTGTTACAGAAATTAATGGAAAATTTCTAAAAATTTTGCTGTTCTGTTGAATGCATTGTACATAAAGTTAAAAATAATGTGTCCATATATGTTAACAAACTGTCATCTGAGGTAAAGTTAAAGTAGGTCTAGAAATGCACTGCAACAGTCATTTTCTCTTTCTCATCTTTATTAAAAAAATATGTGTCAGAACGCGGAAGTCGAAATGAACCAAACCCACAGAGTAAACATTTTTTTTTTTTTTTTAAAAGAAGGTGCCCGGTACATTACATGATGGGGTTTCAGTGGACAGGCGATGAGTACAAGCTATCAAAAAAGTCTTGCGGCATAGAAAGATTGAAGAGCTACGGAGAATGGGGACAGAATGACAGGTGGCATTTCCCTGGTTTTCAAAATTTAAAGTGACAAATTTAGTGCTCGTGAAGGATGAGGAATTAACAGTTGTACACATGGATTTTCTATTGATCTAACCAGAACTGTGCAGACTCCCCATGGTCTTTGGGTATTGGCACCTCAGCTCTTGCTTGGAAATGTCACTGTGTTCCTGGGATAGGATATGGTGGTTCTGGGCCTCACCAGACAGGGGCTTGGGAAAAACCAAAAACAAACAAACAAACAAAAAAAAACACCTTAAATTCCGTCAATGAGAATATGGACGGCAGTTAGAAATCTTGACTTTATTTCCCTCACTTTAATGCACTGCTTGGCTATCTTCCTCCAAGCCAGTTCCATTTTCAATCTCGTTCAATGAAGGATGACAAGTCCCTTGGGCTGTTACCTTCTGCTATGAAATTAACTCCAGACAGCGTACTCGAAACAGCAACATCAGCCAGAGTCCACTCTGACGGCGTGATACTGCAAGAAAAACTCAAGACAGCCGTGGTGAGGGCGCAGATAGCACCACTTGTTTTGAATCAGAATCATCCACAACAGAACTACTGAAGCGGTTTCCCCATGGGAGTTGCCTATCTTACAAAATCTCCAGGAAAGGCAATTGAGCTGATCTCAGGACAACACTCAGGGCCATCACACCTTTCCCATCTTCCCCTTCCTGGGGAAGGGTTACCTAATTCTAACACATTCCTGGAGAAATCATGGGGCCCCACGGGTGATGGCCACAGAGGGAGGTGCATGGCCCTTCTTAGACCTTCCTTGTCAGGATGACAATCACGCATATTCTCTAACAGACATTTGGTCAGTTCCTCTAACTGGAAGAAAAAAGAAAATCAGATTCCAGGGACCTGACAGTGTAAAATGTGGGTTTGAAATGGTAACAATCACTTTGAAGTATAGTAACTTTTCTCTTTGTGAACAAATTTACAATCATTTTCAATTCAACCTTTTAAATCACTTTAGTTTCTGTTGATATGAAGAACCCCATATAGGCTTATCCAAATCAATTCTATCAATGGAAATCCTATTTTTCACATTTTAAAACCGAGTCATCGTAATTACCCCCAGCTCCAATTAACCACATGAATCTTCGAAGTCGTCGTCTTAGTGTTAAAACACTAAATTCCACATACTGCAACTGCATAGGAACATCAGGAGAACATATCTGACCTGTATAACAATTCTCTGTAGGGCAAAAATATATAGATTCTTTATGAAAATCATGTGCTAAACATACAAACTGAACACTGCACTTTTTGTCCCATAAATGTAAAAAAAAAGGAAGCTTCAACTCTTCTGTCCCACCTATGAACAGTCCAGTGGGTTGTACGGAGACAGGTGGGAGTGGAGAGGTGAGGGAGTTTCAGAATCTGAAGGACAGGCTTCAGAGCACGAATGGTCATTTTTTTGTTTTGCGCATAGGGTGAGGACTCTTGTGGAAAAGCCAGACGATGGAGTCACATGCTCCCCTCCTGCTCCCTATCTGCCGATGGGCCAACTGTGCCACCAGCTGTCCTTGAACTTCAGCTTCCTACCATCTGCTCCAGACTAACATCTGGAAAGTCAGCCCCCTCCATCAAGTTTGTCACACCTTGCACTCAATCTGCTACCTTCTCTACAGTGTGATGGCATTATTAGAAAGCATTTTCATTAACATTTATATTTACAAAAAAAAAAACCTGTTTTTTTTTTTCATTAGAACTCCTTAAAGCCATTTCCCTTAAATATTTAAAGAGTTTAATGGTAAGGTTTTTTTTTTTTTTCAAGTTATAAAATAAAAATCCTGTTGGAATTTTTCTCATGTACAAAAAGAGCTAGAGATGAACCATTTTAACCGTGGAATCAGTTTGTTATTCTGAATATTTATGTCACCATTGTTCCAGTAGAAAGTCAGTGTTTCTGACCCCAAAACACATTACCAGAATTGTACCAGGATTATTTGGCAAATGACTTTTCTTTGAAAATGGCACATGGAGAAGACACCTGTCTGCATAGCATCACAGCAGCAAGATCTCGGAAAAATAAAAAATATCATTTTATTGTACTTAGAGAGTTTAGACCTTCTTAGGAAATCAGATGTAGTTTTCATCTTTCTCATCAAGGGGATTCGATGTCCTTTCCTACTCACAGAATGAAGGTTCAAACTGTCTTTCTTCACCGGGATGCAGAATAGCTAAAGGGTTGTTTTGGCAACATTCTCGATCATAATGTATAATCAACCACTTATTTGTTTTGTGATTGCAAGTTAATTCATTTCCTATGAGGCTTTCTTCCCCCCCCCCCCAGTTAGATTTCTTCACCCATATCTAAAAAAAGTCAAAAGCAATACAAAAATTTGTACACCCATTCATTTTAAACATGACAAAGAAAGGCAAGGGGAAGAAAATGGCAAACTGGGCCCTGTGGAGTGATTGAAAAAAACTCCTTGTGTCAAAAGGCTTAAGGACGATGATACTGTGGTCACAGAGGACCCCTGCTTTTGCCTAAAAGAAGTCAGTGCCAACCCTGTTATAATCCTCTGATGCCTGTCACTACAAATTTGATGTCTCCACAATGGTCTACAGGGGGTAGAGAAATAAAAGGAGAATTTTGATTTTGCACGCTGGGTCATCTTAAACCCAGCTAGCAGAGCTCATATTTGTCAGGTAAGCATTGGCTTAATTTGTGATTGAATGTTGGGCATTTTTTTATACTTTTTTTTTGTGTGCTGCTATAGATATCTGCCATTGGTTGCCAAAAACATTTAGTTCCCTCTGCTGAATGGGTTCCATCGGCAATCATGAACTTCTTTGTGGGATGAGGTGGGAAAATACGAGAGAGCCTGTCGTGGTGCTGAGTCCATGCCAGTCCCGACGCACCCACCACGAGCTCGAGACGATGCTATTTCTTAGGTCTGTTGATCTGCGCGTAGAGAGGCTCCGGCTCCTACGGACGGAGAGGGAAAAAGTGAGTCTTGCCCTTTTCCACATGAGATTTTCTGAGACAGCTTTGGGAAGGAGGGTTTGGGATTAAAACAGAAAAGTGACAGTTTTGGATGGATGACCTTAGATATTTTTTGGATTATCTGATCAGGGTGCTTATCATCTTGGAAGAACCACACCCCCCATTCTGTCCTGCTTTTCCTGCCGAATTGGATCCCTCTGGTAAGGAAACAGCGTGGCAGAGCTGGACAAAACACGTGACACCGGCGAGATACTCATCCTTTCTGAGTCTTGGTTTCTCTAACCACAAAACGGGGATACACTGTTTATCCTGCACGGCTCTTGGGGGAATTATAGATAAAATATATAAAGCATCTAGCAGGATGCTTGGTAGTAACAGGCCTTCAGCAAATGATAACAATTATTACGAGTCAAAGGGACGTTTTTATCAACAGTTTCACAAAAATGCACTGGCGACTCCTGAAATACCATTTCCAGTCACTCTTTCATTTCTACGAGCAGTGATGACTGGGTGAACCGTTGTGTAAGAAAAGCAACTGTGCCTTTAGTTCTTAATGAAAGCTCCTGGGACTTGTTTCCATTCAATCTGCTGCTTTGGGGCTGGCCTTTCAGTTGGGTGTTCCCCTGGGGCTGTCCAAACACACATGCAGAGATTTTCACCAGCGTGTGACACAGCAAACCTTCAATCTGAGCACAGACAGGAATTGGTGTTTCAGTTTGTGCTGAGATGGCTCAGTGCAGGCTGGCAAAACAGCCTTCGGTCTCAAGCATGCACAGGCCCTCCTGTCAAAATCGGCCTCTATGCTGACTCTCTAGGGTGTCTGTGCCAAAGGGCACAATGACATGTTAATTTTATCTATTTCTATTTTATTTTATTTATTTATTTGAGACAGAGTCTCAATCACCCTGGGTAGAGTGCTATAATGTCATATCTTACAGCAATCTCAATCTCTTGTGCTTGAGCAAACCTCTTGCCCCGGCCTCCCAAGTAGCTGGGATTGTTGTCATGCCTGGCTAGTTTTTTTCTAGTTTTAGTATAGACTGGGCTTCACTCTTGCTCAGGCTGGTCTCGAACTCCTGATCTCAAGTGATCCTCCCACCTCAGCCTCTCAGAGTGCTAGGATTTCAGGCCTGAGCCACCGTGCCCAGCCAGACATCTTAATTTTATGTTAGCTTGCTTCCTGCCCTGTGAGCAGAGGTCCTTTCTGTTTGCTTGTTTTCTCGAATCTTCAGAATGAATTGGCATTTCACGTGCCCCTATAACACGTCTGGGACCACAGTAGCTGTTTTCAAGTCTATTATCTTTTAAGCTCATCACAACAGCCTGGTAAGAGATGCTTTATCCCTTTTGCAAATATGAAATAGAACACAGAAGAGTTAAGTAATTTGCCTGTGGTCACACAGCTAATAAGTGGGGATATATGAGAATGAAAAACAGGGTCCAGTGCATGTTCTATGTGTTGTCTTTTACAGCAAAATCGTTGTTGAGAGAGTGCACACGCACCCATGCGCACCAGCCTTCTGTTTGTTGAGTGCTTCAGAGCTGACAAACACCCCGTGGCTTATCTGCCTAACAGTCCTGGGAGTGGCTTTTATTCTTTGCATCCTCATTTTGCAATAAGAACGTAAGTTCAGGGAGGTTGTGTGGTCTCACGGTTGGAGTGCTGTCTCTGTGTATAATATGTCACGTTGCTTTCTATTATAAAGTGGAACAGCCTGGAAGAGAAGGTTGTCCAGGCCGTCATTTTAGGGAGGAGGATCTCAAGCCCAGCAAAGAGAGCTGTGGTTCCCCAGAGGCACACGGTTATTTAGTAACCGTGCCAAGAACAGAACCCAGACTCCTGACGATTTCTTCTAGAACTAGACATGTCTGTTTTTTTCCGGAGAAGTGACTTTCCACCCTGGGAGGTACCCTGCTCTACAACGCCACACAAGTGCCCATTTGTTCCTCCGGGTTTTCCACCCATACGTGTCATACTGCCCTTGGAAATATAAAGAATAAACATCTGATGACAGGAAGATCAGAGGCCTGTTCGTCCACGTCCCCCCTCTGGGTTGCCGCTTGCTGCTCCCTTCTGCCATTTATAGATACAAACCCAGCACAGTTAATAAATGAACAGCAGGGATGCTGTTTGTAGTTTTTCACCGTTCTGATCCTTTTGTCCTAAACACACGTCAATTTAGCTTTATTCTCTGAAAATCAAACATGGGAAAATCTATATAGCAAGACGATGTATTCAGCTCCTTATCTATTCTCAGCCCATGTCCTGAACTATTTCAAATACCGTTTGTGAGACCACACATGAACTTGACTGCATGTTTGTGTTCTGGGGTGCGGGAGGTGGAGCAGACAACAGTTAGTACAACTCGCGGGAAGAACAGTCTGCCCTGGCCTGTCCTGGGCTCCCAGGCAGCATCTTAATGTTTTCCGGCCAGACCTCAGCCCAGTCTTTTTTGGATGCCCCCAGAAGTCAGGCTGCCTTCATCTCACCCTACAATTTGCTCTATTCTAATTTTGGAAACGAATTTATCCAACTGAGAATGACACCTCAGAACAGAAGCCGACAGCAGGCTCAGACAGGGTAATTAGAGCCACCCCGCATTAACTTGCCATAGCTGAGATAAATATTCACACATCTCCTGCTCGCTGGAATTTAGCTTCAAATACCCATCACCACTGCGGTAACTACTGCAGTCAACTCTCAATTATCCCCACTAATGAAGGGGAGCAGCGGTGTGGAAAACCCCGAGCAGCCCATAATCCCCAAGTCTGACACCCTGATGCATGATGCATTTTGGCAATGGCTTTACCTTCCTCGTTACAGAATCTTACACCCTCAGAGTTAGAAGGGAGCTAAGAAAATCATTCGATCCCAGAATTTCTTTTCTTCTTTTTTTTTGAGACAGAGCCTCAAGCTGTCGCCCTGGATAGAGTGACGTGGCATCACAGCTCACAGCAACCTCCAATTCCTGGGCTCAAGCGAGTCTCCTGCCTCTGCCTCCCAAGTAGCTGGGACTACAGGCGCCCGGCCATTTT